>JAULKM010055141.1:0-12563 GCA_032355605.1 Rubia tinctorum
AAGGCGAATCTCTTTGGAACAGAATATATGAATCACTTTTTCTTCATTCTAGCAAAACAAGAATTTTCTGTGCAACACAAAATGCAAATTAATGCATTAGTGCAAATGATCATGCCAGGGTAAGGTGCATGGAGAACCCTGCATCACCATGTTCTTTATACTCATTGTATTTAAAACAGAAGAGAAACATCAAGGGGGGTGATTTTAATTTTCCAGGTCAAATCTGTTAACATCGGATATTTTCCTTTTGCATACAATCAGTACATAATAATTTAGACCGATGGTTCAAATAAAGTGTAACAGTTGGATCTAAGTTTTGCTCTCAGTACTATAAGAAATATACATAGGAGATCCATGTGAATAATTTAAAAGACACTTAAACCTCAAGAACCTTGGCATGAGAAATCAAAAAACAAGACTCAGGTTCAAGAAGCTCTATCTCACTGGCTGCTAAGACTTTGTCAAGCATCCTCTAGAACAACATAACACTCGCCACCTGCTAGCAGGTTCGAGGGAATGCTACTTCAATGCATGCAAATACCTTTGTCTCAACAAGTAAAAACATTAAAACAACCATATCTATACAATCAAGCACGTCATTTGAAAATGGAAACATATTGGGAATGGCTTGACACATTGATGAGGAATGAGAAAAGGAATAAAGTAGTGTATTTTCCAGAATACTATTCACGAGACGTGAACAGTAACCAGGAATAGTATTTCATAATTCTAGAATGGCTTTCTTTATTATTTCCTTATTTTTCAGCATTAGTTTTTAATAAATACTTTTAGCATTAGGAATCTGTTTTCACTCTGGTTTAGGAAACTAGAAGGGATTCCGTTTAGGATTTACTTTTCTAGCTATAAATAGTGTATCCTCAAGGAGGAATAGAGAGATTGAGATTAATAAAGTTTCTTGTGATTTACATCGTGAATTGAGTTGTGAGATGCAGCTTAACTTTTAGGTGCGATGCCTAGAAGACCCCAAGGTGTGACGCTGAGGGTTTAGGAGTGATTCCTAAATTTATCCTTACTTTCTTTAGTTTCCGTAGAATTGTTCCTCTACACTACAGCCATAAACTTATACCTTTCCTATCCTAAAGCCAAGTTTTAACCCTAAGATCCGTTCTAAACCTACGCTCCGTTGGTGCTGCATCAATTTTGGCATCAGAGCAGTATGAACTGATGGCTTTAAGGGATGTTATTGACCAAGAATATGAAGATGAAACCTCTTGGAGTGATAACGGCGATGATATGCAAGGGCTCGACATTGATGACCTTGAGGAGGAAGAAGAAGACGTATCTTTTCTGAATCTGATAAGGCGAATCTTTAGTGCACCAAAGGTTGAGCAGGGAGATTGGAGGAGGACTTCTATATTTCAAACCTTGGTCTCGTGTGAGAGTGAGACCAGGAAGCTAATTATTGATGATGGCAGTTGTATGAATGTGGTTTCAGAATCAACGGTTGAGAAGCTTCAACTTCCTACCGAACCTCATCCACAGCCATACAAGGCTGTTTGAATAAATAGCACCTATATTCCTGTCAACATGAGATGTCTAGTAAATCTGAAACACGGTGCTTATTCTGATTCTGTTTGGTGTGATGTTATTCCTATGACTGTTGCTCACATAATTTTAGGATGCCCATGGTTATATGATCGAGATGTGCCGCATGACTGTAGGGCTAACACTTATTCCTTTGATTTCAACAATAGGAATATTGTTTTGAAGCCTATGAGTGTTGAAACTATGAAAAAATAATCTGGGCCGAGGACAGCCAAAATTAAGGACAGTAGCCACATGGTTGAGGAAGTTGGGGAGCAAAAGAATGTCATTACAACTCTTGATAATAAACCTTGCAAGAAGGAGATTAAGAGAGATGATAACGTGGTGGATAAAGATAATGTTGTGGACAAGATGAATGTCATAGTTGGATGGTCATCTCCTAATTCAATACAAGAAGTTCCAAGTTTTCATGGACAGGAAGAGCTCGTTAAGGGGTTTAATGTTATTATGGATGTTACAACAAATCACTTGAAGAAAGGTGAATTTCAAAAGAGGAAGGGTACCGTCGAAGTTTTTGAAGGAGTTCAGAAATTGATGACTGAAGCTCCACTACTAATAAAACCTCCAAAATTACTGCATGACCGGAAATATCTTGTTCGTTGGAAGTATTTAGTTCGTTGGAAGGGACATCGACGTGAAGATTGTACGGGATTTACTGATTCTGAATTGCAGCCTATAATCCTTGGTCTCTATGAGAAAATCAATGATTTTAACTCATCGGAGTCGAGTTTTTCAAGCCGGTGAGAATGATGAGGAATGAGAATAAGAATTAAATAGTTTATTTTCCAGAATATTATTCACGTGAACAGTAACCGAGAATAGTATTTCATGGTCTTAGAAGGTTTTTATTTGTTAGTTTTTATTTTCATATTGTGTTGGTTATTTTAAGAATAGTTTGATATTGTTTCCTTTTAGTTTTTAGGAATTTGCTTTGATTCTGGTTTAGGAAAATTAGAAGGGAATTCTGTTTCGTATTAGGATTTACTTTTCTAGCTATAAATAATGTATCCTCAAGGAGGAATAGAGAAATTGAGTTTAATAAAGTTTCTTGCGATTTACATCGTGAATTGAGTTGTGAGATGCAGCTTAACTTTTAGGTGCGACGCCTAGAAGACCCCAAGGTGGGACGCCGAGGGTTTAGAAGTGATTCCTAAATTTATTCTTATTTTCTTTAGTTTTCGCAAAAAAAAAATTTAACCTACAGCCATAAACCTATAATTTTCCTATCCCAAAGCCAAGTTCTAACTCTAAAATCCGTTCTAAACCTACGCTCCGTTGGTGCTGCATCAGTTGGTATCTATGTTTCTTACCCTATTGGCTCTGCAAACGAATGTAAGTTCATGTACTCCAACCCATAATCATAGCAGATCATTAACATAATTGTTCTATGATAATATCTCCAACCCATAATCATGGGAATGTGCCTATTGCTATCATCTTATCTTTCTATAATCCCAATGAACCGAAATTAAATTTTGAACAGAGTGCTGACTTCACGGCATAAGCAATTGACATACTCCATATGATACAAAACCATAATATCACTACTTGATAAAGTTTGAACCTCATCACTAATGTACCCACTTCTTTTATATCAGCAAAAGTCTGAATCCTTTCACTAATATAAAACACCTATAGACATAATTCCTCTTCCCAATTACTAATTACTACTCAACTTTAGTTTTTCCTTTTGCCATGGGCAAAGATATATTGTGAGACTAGTACTTCAAAAGGCTTGTAGAGCCAGGGACATGACATTGTCACAGGGTTAACTCTAAACAATTAAACATTAGTGTCATATGTAATGATCACTCTAAGAGTTTCAAATTCCAAAGAAGACAGAGTAACTGCTCTGAAATGAAAATGTCAGGGAAATTAAGGGTCGGGTTCTTTTTACAGCACAATAATACAGTAAAACTTAATAGGCATTTTGGTTTAGGCTCCCCTTAGAAAGATAGAAACCACTGGTTGACCAGTTTCTGCAAAATGGTAGATAGAGAGGGAAACTTAAACAGTAGCCAATTTCTGGTTTGAATAGGCTACTAGGATTCTATTTTACTTTCAGCTTTAAACCTTGAAGATGTTAATTAGGAAGTGAATTAAAGTTGATTAACAACTCATGTACTAATGCTGCAATTGAAGCTGTCCGAAGATGACGGGTCAATAAAGATACTAAATATTGGAACATAAAAAGGGTATGGAACTATAGAACTGGATAGCTCAGACAAACCAATCACATGGCCCAGATGTAAACAGTAATCTCCTAGTTGAGAAATGTTGGTTTACCGCATTTAGACAGGAACTTGGAATCAGCATCCTTTAGAGCTCGAACTAGATGCAATATGCGATATTGTTGCTTAGCACTTTGCCCACTAAGCTCTTGAAGCTCTTTCTGAACCTATAGAGGAAAGCAAAATCTCAGAGATTATGGCAGGACGGCGACACGGGTAAGCAGTAAACAGAAAATGTAAGGAAAAATGCACCTTTTGTGTTTCTGCGTTGTGCTGTGCTTTAACATTTTGCAGCTCTGACATCAGCTCGTTGACCTTTTTCTCTAATCCTTCATCCCCTGAGCCTAAAAGAAGCACATGGTTACGTACCCGACTGAAAAGTTGTGCTGTTAGAGTGAACAATTCAAAGCCTTAGAAAGTACTTGCACCACCAGCAATAGCAATAGCAGCTTCAAGTCTCTCCAGCCGGGCCTTCATCACACAGAAAGTCAATAAGGATTTTCACTCTGCAAGAAATATAAAATGGACTTCTATCCAATTGTGTAAGATCAGATTGGTTTTTCCAAAGGTTCGAGCCGATTTAATCCTCCGATGAGATAATTCATTGAAATTAATTTGTTGAGATCGCTTTAGAATACAAGAACTCAAACTAAAAGCAAAGCAAGATTATATGCCAATATAGAACAGCAATTGGCCAAGGGAAAACGGAAAAGTGGGAATAATCCGAGCCGTAAGACAATACGCACATAACAGTACTTACCAAGAGAATCAAATTGAAACAAATTAAAATATGTGAGGAATAAAGCATGGATGTGAAAACCTCAGCCTCAGAAGCTCGCTGGTGAAAGGGTTTCAAGATTTCTTCAAAGTTATTTTCGTCTGCCATTCTCTTCTCTTCTCTTCGCCACCAGGCCCACCAACCTAAACACCAACTATGGTTTTAAAAGGGGTTGAGGGGACATTTAATCAGTAGGGAAAGGTAAATGAGTTTAGGAAGGGATAAGGCAAACCACCTTGTTATAAAAATTGAGGCTTGGGCGGAGAATTTTTTTCGACGTAATATTTTAAAAAAGGGCGAGAAAAAAATGAGGGACTGATATCCAAATATGGAAAGAAAATATTTAGAACACGAAAATGCAGCTTTCTCTTTCTCTCTAATATCATCTCTCTAATCTCTAATCTCATCTTTTGAAATTTGCTCAATCTGAAGCTCATCAAACCCAAATCTCGACGATTTCAGATTCAATCTCTACGAATTCAAAAGATGATAACAGACGAAACTTCAAAGGACGAAACTTCAAACAACGAAAAAGCTGAAAATTCGATCCGGAAAACAAATTTCTTCTAAAATTCGCTTTAATTTGTTCATCAATGCGATAGAAAAGATGTTCTAATTGATCGAATTGACAGGAAAAACAAGTTGATTGAACCTCAACAGAAAAATCAGGAACTTTCTCTAATATCAAATCAAAATCAAGAACTTGAAACACGCTCTAAGAAAAATGAGATTCTGCAAATCACAGGTAATGTCGGCGAAGAATTGATACTTATTGTTTCATATTAGATGTCTATATACACAAAATGAGAGAATGAGGTCTACTACATTCTACTGTAAATAACAATCCTTGCTCAGTATATGACTGATGTTCCCGATTTTTTAGTTCATGTTCACTGATCTAATAGCATCAGTTCTCTATCTTTCCTACTATTGTTCATGTTTATCTTGATGATGTGTGAAGTTATAGCATGAGAATTAAGTTTTTTTACTACTGTTGTTTACTGTACATGATCATGAGGTTGCTGATTTTTTTTGTTCAGTTATTCATACTATATTATGAGGGTTCCTATTTTATGCACTGAGGTTTACATATATATGTTGAGGTTCACTATAGCTCCTGTTTGATGTTTCTAAAACAGGACCTGATGAAGTGTGAAGTTTATAGCATGAGAATTATGTTTTTTTTACTACTGTTGTTTACTGTACATGATCATGAGGTTGCTATTTTTTTTGTTGAGCTATTCATAATATATTATGAGGTTCCTATTTTGTCTACTGAGGTTTACATATAGGTGTTGAAGTAAACTGTTGCTCCTGTTTGATGTTTATAAAACAGGACCTGTTAATGAAATACAGGAGGTAGATGTTTACGAAAACTTGGAAGGAGTGACAACAAGAACATGGGAAGAGTTAGAAGACCTATACCGTCTCCACTCAAAAGCAAGAGGTTTCAGTATACAAAAATCAACAACAAGCAGGACAAACGACAAGAAGCTGAAGGGAAGATACTACACATGTTCTTGTGAAGGCAAAACAAACAACAATTTTGTAACTCCTAAAGTTGAGAATAACAATAGAAAGAGGAAGGAATTCTTTCTAACAAGAACAGGATGCAAAACAAAGATGTTTATCAAAATGACTGAGGATGGCATGTACACTGTCCATCAGCATATTGTAACTCACAATCATGAACTCACCCTTCCTCAGTGGCAACATCTGCACAAAAGTTAAAGGAAGATAGGCCTTGAAAATGGAAAAGCAATCAAAGCGATGGAACAAGTTGGACTGACACTAGCAGATGGATACAGGTACATGGTAAATGATGTTGGAGGTGAAGACTTAATCGGGCACACCATGAGGGATCACATCAACTATGTGAGTAAGAATGAAACAAATAGAAGTTGGAGATGCACGAAGATTGATTGATGTGCTCACATAACAGAATGAAAATGAGGAAGGCTTCTTTTTTAGGGTAAAGCTCGACAGTGAGGGAAGAATGTCTGCACTATTCTAGAGGGATTCCATGATGGCTGAAGATTTCAAGGTATACGGTGATTTGCTGGTCTTCGATACAACATATCGAACCAACAAAGACAACCTCATCTGCGCTCCTTTTGTTGGCCTCAACAATCACAGAATGAATGTCATGTTTGGATGTGCCTTAATCAACGATGAAACTGTAGAAATTTTTTGTCTGGTTGCTTAACACATTCAAGAAATCTATGGGAGAAATGGAGCCTATCACTATTTTCACATCAAGACCAGGTTATGGCAAAAGCCATGCAGGAGGTATAATCCACATACATTTGTCTTCTTACTCATGTTTCAATAATATATAACCAGGTTTCAGTATTTTGTTGATGATGTTTAACTAAAATTAAATGAAATTATTCTTTTACATACTAATGTTTTATAAACCTGAAGTTGAGGTTTTTTTTTATAAATGTCTTGATCATATGGATCGAGGTTTATGTTTTTTTTGGTGATATATGAATAATATAGAATGAGGTTTTTTCCTCCAACTGCTCTTTAAATCTGTTCTTCTTTGTTGATGTCTAAATATTATGAAATGAGGTTTCTTTTTTCCTTGATGATGTTTGGGAAACTCCATCTCAGGTTTCTATTTTTTTAATGTATAGGTGTACCCCAACACAAGGCATATACTTTGTATTTAGCATCTGAAACAAAATTCCATGAGCCACTACGGTAATTTGAGGAGCGACTCCGAATTCAGCAAAGCATTTGACAAGTGTTTGATGTTCTACTCCGATGAAGACGAATTCAAAAAAGAATGAACTGAAATGATCAACAAATTTCATCTACAAAACCATACATAGTTCAAGCGACTGTACACGTTGTGAGATAAATGGTGTACTGCATTGAGCGAGGACTACGTCTCAGCTAGGACATTGTCTTCACAAAGAAGTGAGAGTACAAATGTTGCAGTCAGTTTCAAAGCATCAAAGACTACAACACTCATCAAATTTTATCATATTTATTGTGCCACAATCCATAACTTGAGAATCAAATAAATAGAGAGGGATTTCCACTATTCCAAAGCGAGACCAAAAGAAGAAGAAGGAGGAGGACCATCAGCAGCAAGAATTTACACACTGGATCTACAAATATTTCAAGCTACAGTGGGATATTGGAATAGCATCAAGAGCATATCTCGGAATGTACGGAGGAACCATGTGCATTTATGAAGTTTTGCACGAAACCAGTAACTCAAAACCAGCAGTTTTATATACAAAGCCAACAGCAACTCAGCAAGCAAAAGTGAAATGTTCTTGCAAATCTTTGATAAAGTATGGTTCCTCTGCAGCCACATCCTATGTGTATTACGCATGTTTAACGAAACAAAAATACCCAATGAGTACATAAGCTTGAGATGGACTAAGATGGCAAAAATGGAAATCTGGAAGACAAAGAGCACGGGAACAAAACAGGTTATAAAAACTGTCAATATTTATAATATTCTGAATGAGGTTAATATTTACAATAGATATGTTTTCAATATCAATTATTATGTTTACTAATTTCTAGATGACCTCTTCTAAATTAAATAGTAGCATGATCAGTATCTGAGCTGTTTTGGTACTTCTGTTGATGTTCCTATGATACTGAATGAGGTTTCCATAATTATCAATAATGTTTCCATTTTAAATACTGACGTTCTTCCAGACTTCCTTAACTATATACTTATCAATGATGTTTCCTTGATTGCTAGACACCAGAATTGAGAGAAAAAAAATACCATGGTGTCTATAGATGACAAGGAAATTCTACAATTTGGTGTTGAAAAGTGAGGAAAACATTGAAGCAAGAAGAATACTAGAAGAAACCTTTTATAAACACTCAACCACCATCAACGGCCTAACCTCACACGTTGTCAAAGACACTACAGTTTCAGAAACCAACACGACAACACAAACAGAATGCATACTTGCACCAACTGTCCTTAATCCAGAATACACAAACACAAAGGCAAGAGGCAAAAGAGCAAAATCAGCAATCGAAAGGAAGAAGCCAAGTACCGATGAATTTGGATCCAAGACACCAAACACACACCTGTTTTAATCTGTTCTGTGTCAACATGAAGTTGTTGTTTTAGAGTTTTTATATAATATTGCATTGAAGTACTGTGATTGTCTATTTAGTTGAAATTATGAGAACATTATTTTATTATGGAAAAACCTCATTTCCTGGTGAGGAACATCAATAGCTTCTAACAAACCACTTTAAATAATTCTGTTTATATTTCAATAATATAAGTTGAGGTTACGGTTTTTGAAATTGATGTTTGCAATTTCTTGTTATGTTAATATTGTACTTGTATTTGAGTTCATTTCTGAAACAACTTCATTTTGCAAAATAATGGTGTACAAAATCCACAGAGGAACATCAGTATGTAGTAAATGAAGCTCAATGCAGTACAAATGAAACTCAATATATAAATTGAAACTTCTTCATTAATAAAATGTTTGAATTACAACATAAATTTGAAATACATAAAACTAATCAGATGAAATAACAATCCACAACTAATCGTATCCATGGGTGGAACGACCAAGAAGACTAGGATCTAAAACCTCTAACGTACCATCTTCAAACTCATAAGTAGACGCATACCTCTCTTCACCACCCCAGAAAAGTTCAAACATCAATTCACCAGTAAAGTAGATAGAACTCGGCTTCAATGTACCCTCGGGAGCTGAAGACAAATCCACCATAAAAGCCACATTGTTACCAAAAAATAATGAATCTCTTCCCAACCCTTGGATCACCCTAAACTTCATATTCTCAACGCGTAATTAAAATATATCAAAAGTTGTAATAACAAAATAATTGCGGACCCTAAACAAAACAAACCTTTCATCAGATGATTCAGCTAAATAACACTCAGCATGGTGAGAGTCAGAATAATACCCAGGAATATCAGCAACCAATAGATGAACCTCATCAAACTCTGCCCCGAAGGGATCACAATACCAAACTGTCGTAACATCATTTTCATCTTTAGAAACAGTGTAAAATCTACCATTGTAGTAATTAACATCAATAAATTTCACACCAACGTTAGTTCTAGTCCATGTATAATCAACTGATCTATAAATTCCTAAACTTCCATCTAGACAAACAACCATAAGATGAAATGTTGAAGCAGAACCTGGATTAACTGATAATGCTCCCTTATTGGTGTAGTTAACTCTATTGAAAAGATTATCATAACAGTAAGGGAGCTGCATTTTGGTATTTGAGTACGGGTTGAACAAAAAACCTTCACCTGGCTACTCTAACATAAGTAATCAATCGAAACATACCTCAATGCACTTTCTGCCTTCAAGTTCAGGAAGATGAAGCCTCGTAGATTTTTTTTCTTTATCAAGAAGAAGAAGTAACGTTCAACACCATCAGGGACCACTGGACCCATCAGCATAGAGAGTAAATGCACATTGAATGAATTCCCCTCGACAACATTATGCCCAAATTGGCATACTCTTCTCATTGAAAGAAAATCGGAGAAGAGAAGAGGGTGCGTCAAAATTTCAAAAAGCATTTCAACAGTCAACTCAGAACCATCAGAAGCCATTTTCAGACAGTGAAATACGTAAAGAAAAGTGAATGCAAAAGTTTAGTGAACAGGTGCAAAAGCTAATATTTTAACTAATATAGAGAGAGAGGAATGTGAAGAGGTTAACTGTTAGGAAGAGGGAAAATAACTTCTTAGGGAAATGAAAAGGTTTAATGTTTATAGAACAGTAAAAAATGCATTACAAGCTATAAAAATTGAAAAGTAAAAAAACTGAAAAGCAATAACTGAACTTTGAATACAGGAAACGTAAATAACATTTAAAAGAAACTCATTACCGTTAATAGAAACGTTAATTAATCATAAAAATAATAAAAAACTTCACCAACAAAAAATATATCTCCTATTTTGTAGCATCACTAACGCACCTCCTTCACTACTACATAGTATGCATTATCTCATGATTTCAATTGCCACATTCTCCACTCCTCCACTACTATCACAACTTCCATAAAACATGGGAAGTGAGTTCCTTTTTAATTATATTTTCCACTTATTTTGTATTTTTAATGAAAATCTCATAAAAATTAACCTTGTTACAAAATACATGAAACTCATACGTTGTTAACTATTTGTCTTATACCAAAGATATTAATAAACAAGAGGGAATTTGAAGATGTTGCTTATTGGAAAGGAGAAAAATAACTAGTTAGGTAAAATGATTACAGTAAATGAAAAAGTGCAATAAAAACAACAAAGTTGAGAGTAAAAAAACTGAGTATTAGAAACAGACAATGTCATCATCGAAAAATGAACCTCATTACCTAAAAAAGAAAATGCAACTATAAAAAATAATCTCGTAAAAAAACTAAATTCACCAATAATAAAAACACAACCTGGAAATCAAATACATATTTCAAGTAATCATTCTTCAAATTCACCAACCAAAAGAAAATTCAACACAAAAAAATCTAAAATCTTCCGTTCATCAACTAAATATTACAAATCGTAAACCAAAAGATACTACAACTACACAATCTCATCATTTTGGTTATTATTGATGAAGCTAAAAAGATCGAACGAGGGAATCCCAACAACCCCAACATTCACAACAGCCTTTGTTTTTTGTCAAACACCTCCTTGATCACTGTATCCATCTGAGAAAGTGCAGACTGCGAAAAATAGTCATTTAGAAGCATTTCAAATTCAGGACCTGGAACAGTGGGACATTCTCCATTGCCCTTAGGACTGCCTGTTTCCTTGACTTTTTGGCTGCCTATTTCAGTAACTTTTTCACTATCTTATAAAAAGATTCAGCGAATTGCTCACTTGCAATTGAAATAAGCCTATTGATCTTCTTCATGGCAACTTCCACATGCTACCAAAATGATGAGACGTTAAATGCATGTGTTTTCTAAAGCATTTAACATCTTTTTTGTTATCTTTTTGTTATAAGATTGCTAGATTTAGGTAGGTTTACATCATAAGGGGTTTAGATGACCGTTTTCGGTTTTCGTATCTGAATCCTTTATTTTGCAACCTAGTCTAAGTCTAATGAATTTTTGGTCCTTACGAGCATATAGATTCCTGTTTGTAAGAATAATTTGTAGATTTCTCGTAAGAACATTGGAGTAGTGTATTGAAGGCCATTCGCAAGGATTGTAGAAGATTGAAGGCCACACGTCAAAACGTGGTAGAAGACAAAGAAACGGAGGAATTGTGATCCGGAAGTGTGAACCAAGTTATCAGAATTATCCGAGAAGAACCAGCCTACAAATATTGTACCATTGGATTTGTCTTCTCGAGCACTATGAAATCGACTACAAGAACTCACGAATCTGATCAACGGTTTACCCGTGGTAACCAACCGAAGATCGGCCGGCCGACCGGCCGGGTGAAGAAGGGCGAGCGTGCGGCCCGGTCGCTTAACCGCGCGGCCGCGTGCCCAAAACAATGAAGGAATGAGTCCCCAAACATAGAACGCGCGGGCAGCATGAGTGCCCGTGCGCCCGCGCACCATTCCGCACTCCAGCGCCCGAGAGCTCTGTCTCTCTGCGCGGCCGGGCGCCCCAGCGTATAAACCTGCGCGCCCGCGCTCCTTGCCAACGTGCTCATCTAGCCAGCGCTCCACACATCACACCGCGCGCCCGCGCTCCTCGCCCGCTCGGTCCACAGCGCCCGCGCAGAATCCCGTGCGCCAGCGCCTGATGTCCCGGTCTCTCCGCGCAGCTAGCTCGCTCCCAGCGCCCAGTCCATCCGTGTCTTCCGCACAGGCCACCCGAGCTCTCGTGTCAACCGCGCGGCCCTACACCCCACTTGGCCATATCTTCTCATCAACTTGCACTATAAATATCTTCATCTTTTATCTTCAATATGAGTCTTTTTCTTGGCCGAAAATATCTCCCTAAGAACCCTAGTTCTCCATTTCTCTTCTTCATTTCTCTCTTTGTTTATG
>JAULKM010055151.1:0-12563 GCA_032355605.1 Rubia tinctorum
CCCCCCCCCCAACCTCGGATGGTGAAGTCAGCCCCAATATGAGTAATTAGGAATAATATAATAGTGAATCCTCTGTAATGGTAAGCATACCTGAGTATATATACTCTAGCAGCCCTAGGGTTTACATTGGATCGTAATACTCTTTAGCCCAATTGGGCCAGGTAAGCCCAATTGCCAAAAGTATTATGACTACTCAATATTTTGACCCATGACCCCTTAATAATGGGCCACTCAGAACTATGTATCATTCGAGGGGCTTGAGAGTTCAGTTCTCGATGCGTTGTTTTGTTTTCTTAAATGAGTGCCATTGGCTCAGAATATAAAAATGCACGTGTGAAAGGAAAAGAGCGGAAAAGATAGTTTCTTAGTGCGTGACAAATCCCATTTAAGTGAAAGAGAGAAAGTATTCTCCATGTTCGTCGATACAGAACATCATCTCAAAGTACACCACAAGCATTTTTTCCAAAGGGGGAAAACCCCCAATCACCGGGGAAAACCTGAATCCATGCATGGTTAATGGGAACCCACTTGTGGGTATCATCAAAGCCTAGAACTCCGATCAGTCTCTGGCGGAGGGAACACCTAATCATGGGAAATCCTCCAACTTAGGGTGGAGGAATGGACTAAATCCTATTAAGACCTCTTTGGAGGTTGGGGGTGGCACGAACATGTGAAACTCCCTCGAAAGAAAGGTCATTGAGTTTTTTAGGGGGATCCCCCCTATCAAGGGTCTCGAGGACAGATGGGATTTTGGATAATTTTCCTATGTAAACCCAAGATGCGATGAGCCGGGGCGTTTATCCCAGAGTCCCTACAAATTTATAATTGTCATACCTAAAAGGGGAGTTTCCTTCGTCCGAGATGAAAATAGACATCTTGGCATTCATAAATAGACAAGAAGAGCATCAAGCTCCTTCATTAATAAGTCATCTAGGCATTCGTAAATAAACAAAAATGGGCATCGACCTCCTTCACCATCTTCGCATTTGTAAATAGACAAGAGGGGCATTGACCTCCTTCACTTATAAGCCATCCTAGCATTTGAATAAACAAGAGGCATAGGCCTCTTCAAGTGAAATAAGTGCCTCCTTCTGAACGAATAGGAAAAACTGTGGCTCAAGAGTGAAAACCCAAGGGAAAGTTTGTTCTTATCGATGAAGAGGTGTCGAAATCCTTGGCAACCATCCTCTCGTCACATTGATTATAACTTGCTTTCCAATTTGGCCACTTTCGGCCTCGAGCTCTCTCCGTCATAGGCTCCAACCTCCCTTATTGATGTGGCTGAGGTGCTGCACGATCGATGTAGACACCAAGAGGTCGAGTGCAGTCAACTTTGGGCAGAAGCTCGAGAATGGAAAGAAAGAGGTCGAGAGGCTGATTTCAGCTGATTTCAAGTAGAAGCTCGAGAGTGAGAGGCTGAGTACAGTCCATTTTGAGCAGAATATCTGGAGTGAGAAGTCTTTGGGCCAAACCTTGAGAATGAAAGATTGTCGGGCTGGAGCTTGAGAGTGAGAGGCTGAGTGCTGACAATTTTGAGCAGATTCTCGAGAGTGAGAGGCCTTCGGGCCAACCTTGAGATTAAAAGGCTGTCGGGCTGAAGCTCGAGAGTGAGAAGCTGAATTCAGCCAATTTAGAGCAAAAGCTTGAGAGTGAGAGACCTTCAGGCCAAACCTTGAGAATGAAAGGCTACCAGGCCAAATCTTGAGAGTGAGAGGCTGAGTGTAGCCAATATCAAGAAGAACCTCGATAGTGAGAGGCCTTCGGGCCAAACCTCGAGAATGAAAGGCTGTCGAGCAGAAGCTCGAGAATAAAAGGTTGTCGGGCAAAAGCTCGATAGTGAGAGGGTGAGTGCATTTAATTTCAAGCAGAAGCTCGAGACTGAGAGGCCTTCAGGCCAAAACTCAAGAATGAAAGGCTTTTGGGCCAAAGCTCGAGACTGAGAGACTGAGTGTAACCAATTTCAAGCAGAAACTTGAGAGTGAGAGACCTTCGGGCCAAACCTCGAGAATGAAAGGTTGTCGAACCGAAGATCGAGAGTGAGAGGCTGAGTGCAGCCTATATCGAGCAAAAGCTCTAGGGTGAGAGCCTTCGGGCCCAACCTCGATAGTGAGAGGCTGAGTGCAGCCAATTTCAACCAGAAGCTCGCGAGTGAGAGGCATTCAGGCCAAACCTCAAGAATGAAAGGCTGTCGAATTGAAGCTCGAGAGTGAGAGGCTAAGTGCAGCCAATTTTGAGTAGAAGCTCGAGAGTGAGAGGCCTTCAGGACAAACCTAGAGAATGAAAGGATGTAGCCCAAAGCTCGACGTTCCCATAAAGGGTGATTATGATATTGAGTCTTTAGCGTTGAGGCTCGGTGGCGAGTAGAGAGCCTGCGACTCTATATAAGGCATGGGGCAGGTTTGTAATGCTAGTGCTTAGTATTCGAACCCTACACCAATTTGGATTAATAATAGGCACCCGACTATACAAAGCAAGAAAGTTTCAAGCTCGTGCCAGTGAAGTGCTGGAGCAAAATAGGTGTTCCGGGGAGGGGGGGAGTCAATACCTTGCGAGGGGTTATCGAAGCCCACACTACTGTAAATAACAATCCTTACCTCATGGGACTCAGAAGAGCTATATCGAGCTATGTTTGGAGTATGTCCTCGATCCAATCTACAGAGTTTTTCTCTTACCTTATCTACCGTATCAGTCTCGGCGTAAGTGATAATAGTGTAAAGCTAGGCATGCGAATGTAGAGTAGTCCGCGTTAATTAAGATGTAGCGCTAAGTGTACAAAATGTAAGTAAAATCATTTGAGACGTGGCATTTAGCGTATAAGTCATGAATCAAATGATTGGACGTAACGCTGGGCATGCGGATCCTTATTAATGATTCTAGAGTCGAGGAGGATATCCTTCGATGCCCTTCAATTTCCTTTGGTGATTTCCTTAGGGTGTGCTACCCCCAATTGAAGGACATCATTAATGATTCTAGGGTCGAGGAGGATGTCATTCAATTTCCCTAGGGTGTGCTACCCCCACTCGAAGGACATCAGTTATCACTTACAACGTCTCAGCCCAAGAAGATGTTTATCCTTTTCGATGGGAATTGTACAAGGTTTCAACTTCTTCATTCGCTTCTACGGAACTATCCTACCATTGTTCGGCTGTTGAACTCAATGTTAGCGGAATTAATGGAGTGATCAAAGATGATGTTTATCCCTTTCGAGGGAAATGGTACGAGGTTTTGATCTCTTCGACCATTTCTATAGAGCTAGCCTACTGTTGTTTGACTATGAACTCAACGTTAGAAAAACCAACAGAGTAATCAAGGATGATGTTTATCCCTTTCTAGGGAAATGGTACGAGGTTTCGATCTCTTTGACCGTTTCTACGGAGCTAGCTTACTGTTGTTCGGCTATGAACTCAACGTTAGCGGAAGTAATGTAATAAACTCAGTCATTGGAAATTTGAATAAGTATATTTACAATGATGAGTGGTTCATCTTTGTTGTTCCCTTTATAAGGGAGATTTACGATAGCCCCTGGTAATCTGAATCCCCTTTCTGAGTTTTTTCATTGAGAATCCCTCGAGGGGGAGTTGGAACAATAATCTAGTGAGGCACCATATGACTTATAGAAACATTTATGGTGGGCGTGCTACTCCCTGGCTGTTGGTACCTAGTCGTAGCCTATAACTATTTTTGGATAAGCTACTCCCCGGCTAGACAAATAGAATAGGAATTCTTTGAACCGTAGCAGCGTTTGCGATTGGCGCACTACACCCTCGTCGAGGATATCATTAATATGGTATCGAGGATGTCTCTCCTGATTTGAAAGCCTAGAAGGCCAGCGGATGGTGAGGGCCCCTCCAGCTCAACTCAAGGGCTGGGGATTGAAGATCCAGGCGAGGAGTTCCCTGACGTAGAAAAGGACTTCCTATCGGATATAATGCCTATCAAGTCTGAGATTTTGGAGGGCATAGAGCCTTTACCCAATTAACGGCATCCACCTTCCTAATTCATAGGCAATGTTAGCGCTTATAGATGGATGAAAAACATCAACCATCTTAATTTGTAGGCCATCTTGGTGTTTGTAAATACATAAGAGGCATCGGCCTTTTTAGTTTGTAAGCCATCGTGACATTTTTAAATACATAAGGAGTACCGGCCTCTTTAATTTGTAAGACATTGTCACATTTTTTAATTAATAAGGGGCATCAGCCTCTTAATTTGTAAGCCATCATGTCATTTTTAAATACATAAGGGGCATCAACCTCTTTAGTTTGTAAGCCATCGTGGTGTTTTTTGGAAAGGTGTATCCTTCAACCTATAACAGCATTTACGTGGGTGCGCTACCCCCCGATTGAGGATCTCAAGTCATCGCCTATAGCCATTTTAGGGTAAGACACTTCCCAGCTAAAAAAAAGTAGAACATGGATTATTTAACCTATAGCAGCATTTATGTGGGCGTGCTACACCCTGGTCAAATAACCGGATGTAACGCGTAACATATGAATCCCGAATCGAATAACCAGATGTAACACATAGTATACGAATCCTAAAACAACATAAGGCTCGTTAATTTGGCACCAATGAGGGTGTCCTTGGATTTACTGCGACACTTTCCCTTGGGTGCGCTACCCCCCAATATAAGGGCACCACTCACCAATAGTTTGTCGGCTGAAATTGTTCAACTGAAAGTCTTCTCAGGACAATAAAAGCAACATTAATATCAATAACATTAATATCGTAGTCACAATGTCAGACTTCGGCCTTTAGGTCATATTCAGTGTCATGTAAATAAATAATGGTACCTAAGTACAGAGTCAGGCCCAAGCCTTTAAGTCATACTCAGGATCATGACATATGATGTGGGTAATAGAAGTAATATCATGTTAAACTCATAATCTCAACAATAGACAGTTTAAATTACTTCACAAAGATCACAACATGAGCAAACATAATGCACCTTTTAAGGTTTAGGTATGAGTTGAGGCCTTGCCTAAAGAAAACGTTGAGCGCAAATAATCCGCCGCAACATTGTTCAAAATTTCGCAGCTTTTCATGGCGTGGCTAGGCAAAGGGACTAGCGGCACAACCGCCTTATTTGTGAGAGACAAATAACTCCAAAATATCCAGGTTTCTTTGGAGCTCAAATTATTATTTTTATTTTCCGCAAGGAAAAATCAAAGTAATTGATGCATTGTCATAACCCCTAAAATCTTATATTCTGAAAAGGGGTAAGATTAATTTGATTCATCGTCATCAAAGTAATTGATGCATCGCCATTAAAGTAATATGAAAAAGGGATTAAACTAATTTTAGTCAGTCCTCAAAATTATCGTTTCCCGGGTTAACTTGCTGAGTTGCCCGGGTTGGCTCAATGAGCCTGTACGACTCGAGGAGTTGGGCCTAGTCGCCTTGGGATACAGGCTTTGATTTTGACTTCTCGGGTCTTTGTCATTTCTTCCCATTATTGTTGTACTGGGCCTTAAAGTCCAAACAAATGGTTTCAATTGAGTGCAGGCTTTCGAATGGTAATTTTCCATTTCAAATAGACATATAATATTCAATATTGAAATGAGATTAATAAGAGAGAGGTGAAGCTTCCCTGGTAACATAGTCCACTGGTTAAATCAAACGAAGCCGATGCATCAACAAATGGTGATTGATATACGGCTTCCTTCGGTCACAAAGTTGACTGGTGAGAGGGATGCGAGACCACGATGAGTTCACTCTAGAATCGCCACCGGTGTCCATTGAGGTCGTAGCCAGAGTGTTCCTCGAGCAGGGGCGGAGCCAGGTGGGGGCTGGAGGGGGTTCCAGCCCGCCGAGCTGAAATTTTGGGAAATTTGAGGTAAATTTTTTAAAAAAATTTCCAACCCCCTCTAATATAAAGAAAAATTGGAAAAAAAATTCTTTTACAAATCAGTCGCCGCCACTAATATTTTCTGACTCCGTCTCTGTCCTCGAGAGCTATTTTAGTCGATGAGCTCACTGGGAATCGCCACCGAGAGCTATTCTTGGAATGAGCTCCTCGAGAGATTATATCCCGCAACCTGTCGGAAATGCGCACAAGGTGCTGGGGAAGTCCATGGGTGGTTGAAACTCATCTGGGAAGACAAAGGCTGACGACGATAAGGTCACAACGCGTCGGAAAAGACCAAGAGTCTTCCGGGGACCTGAATCCAGATCACTGGAGGGGAGTTGTATTTGTGCATATTTCTGGAAGGCGTGAAATGTAGACGCTAGCGTAGCCGATAAAGGAACTGACTTCTTGGGTCCCACTGGGCATGCCAATTGATGGTACTCATAACTCGACTAAATAGTGCCGCCTATCATTCACCGTGACCTGCAAAACAAAGCCCCCAGAGTCTTTTGGGGAGAAAACCCTCCGATGGTAAAGTCACCCCCAATATGAGTAATGAGGAATAATAGTGCATTCTCTGTAATGGTAGACATACCTGAGTATATATACTCAATCAATCATAGGGTTTATATTGGATCATAATACTCTTTAACCCAATTGGGCCAGACACATTATTATGACTACTCATTATTTTTGACCCGTGACCCATTAATAATGGGCCACTCAGGACTATGTATCATCATCATACTACGTTAAATATACACATTTCCTACTAAAATAAGTGTCTTACCAACTATACTTCAATTCAAAGAGTCGGAAAGGGTTTTAGTCTAATGTCGATTATCATAAACCATGTGGAATTTAGCTCCAGATGTGGGTTTCAACCAAACCATCATCACTAGCTTTTGAGAGAGCCAAAGGTCGTGCTTTGACTGAGACCTTGGTTTTTCTCAAGCTTGAGGAGTCGAAAGACACACTTTATCAGAGACCTTTAATTTCTCCAACACTATACCCGAGTAATTATAGCCATAACTCCGGTTGGTTTAAGTCGTTAGGAACATGAGCTTCATCCCCCCTCATGCTGAAGTATTTCAAGAGCGCATACTGACACTTAAGTTAGAGTTTGGCCAAACCTAAAATATGAACTTGGCTAAAGCTGAAGCATAGTTCTGCCGTTGGTGAAGTCTGATACATGAGCTCAGTAAAATTTGAGACATAAAATTTCTTGTAACCTATCACTGGACTTTACCGATGTTAAGTATAAATAATCGCTTCTTTAAAAAAATCATCTATATTTGTCATCAATTTTTTGACGTTACATTTTCCTCATCGAATTGCTTCAATGTTTGGATCATCTTCTCAAAAAATCATCTTTATCTAGGTTGTGAGACCATTATTATCAATGTGGCTTATTATCTTCAACCAAGTGATGAGATCATCTCTGGTCTTCGACTATCATCTTCAGCAGGTGATGAAATCATCACGTAATTCGTCTTCGATTCTTCAACTAGTTGATGAGATCATCGAGTAGAGCTATTCGTCGGTATCTGACGATTAAGCTGGTTAGGAATCATCTTTCATCATCTTCTGCCCATGGAAGGATCATTATCATCTACTGCATATTGCACGATTATCATCATCGACTACCTGTGGCAGGATTATCATTATCGACTGCCAGTGGAATGATCACCTGGTTAGCAGGTATACTTATCCATCATAAAATATTTTTAGCACTTGGGTTTAGTTATTGGCCAAGTGATCGTCACCACTTGTGCCCTCATTCACCCACTTAAGGATATTCATGGAGTAATTCTTTAGTTAAGGCTTCATCATATGGAATTTGAACTTGAAATTTATAAAAGATACATGGTCCTATAATTCCTCTTGGGGTGGAGTACTCCTTGGTCATTGGAATACAAGAAGGAGAAAGTGTGTCCACTACAAGAAACTGTGCCTATTAATTCATCCCCTTTTCCTTGATTTTTTAGTTTAGGTCAAATAACCAGGGTAAAAAGTTCTTTTACCTAGATTTTTTCCCGAAGTAAATAAAATATTTTACCTCAGTTATAAAAACTGTGATAAATAATATATTTTTTACCTCGGTTATTTTGTTAACCGAGGTAAAAGATAAAAAGACGGTAAATACATGCAAAGTCACATTTATTGTTTCAGAATGACGTCCGAAATTGCATTCTACGTTGTTCCAATCGACACGTTATGCGAAAAATACCGACATTGCTGATATATAAAAGATAGGATAAAGTAGAAGCAAATGGACTTTTGTAAATGAAGATGTGGTATTTAAAAATTTAAGAAGGTTTGTTCTGTTGCGTTCCGATTGAATATGGTGAAATAAAGGGGAAAACCAAAACAATAAATTATACAATGTTTGATTAAGGTACTTAAATTATTAGAAACGTCAAGAACATATCCTTACAGATAGTAGATAAATTAGAATAAGAATTGTCTCATAGTTTCAACATAACATAAATTACAATAAAATCAATCACCTTGAATTATGATGACCTTGAAGATGATTGGCCCCCCATCTTCTATCACCTCGAAGAACAACATGTCCCTGATGCATAGCTAGTTTCCAGAAAGGAACTCCCCAAAACCCTTTGGGGGGACATGACCTTGATCTTCCTAACCCCTGTGTAGTTTATACGCCACTCTATCCCGTAGTACCTTAGCACAACGAGGGTCTTCTCAGTCGGCATGAGTGGTACAATCTCCCGAGAGATGTACTAAATCACGAAAAATATATTGATTACAAATATATATATATATATATAATTAAGAACAGTTAATATTAATTGAAAATGCCTTACCAAATTTGAGTTTTTGCCGAAGTTCTGCTGCTTCAAGGTGCAGTGGAACCATGGGCTATCAGCAACCATTGTATGATGTTCAAGGTCATACACAAGTGGCTCTGGATTTCTCCGTTGTGCGTAGAACTTCTTGAGAACAAAGAAATATTAATTGTGGTAAAGTGTGAAAATTTATTAGTAAAAATCTATGTAAAATGGTAAAAGACCTAGAAATAGGGGAGGCCTGAGGATTCTTCTCCTGCCATTTGTCATAGATAACAGAAGAAAATGTTAAGGGTATACTGGGCCAGGAACTGCAGGGTGCGATGTCACCCCTATGTCGTAGATATATGTCGATCCTAATCAATGACTTGGTCGACGTGTACCCCCGACATTGCTACATTGTCGACTACAAAGAACAACAGACCAACACATGAACTAGGTTGAATTTAAAAATGTATTGTAAACTGAAATGCTTGTACGCGACATCGTTAACTCATCGGTAACATTAATAGTCAAACCAAACTAAGTGCGACATCTCGTGTATATTCCTTGACATATGAATATACGACGTCTCAAAGAGTTCACAATGATCGATATGTGTTGACAGGCTGTCGACGTCGTATATATCTGAGCCAGCTGCGGGAAAAAAACACAGAAACCCAAAAAAAATTGATGCTCTAAGAACAAACAATTACTGAGAAACTTCCAAAATCGTACCAAAACATAGTACCTTGGTATACATTTTAGGAAACTTCACAATCTAACAGATTTGTGTAAGAACTAGAAAACCAAAATACACAACACATTCATAGACCATAGATCGGACAATGTAAAGCAAAAATTCTTGAAAAGTAGGTTGTAGAAGTGTTGAAAAACTCTACCTTTGAGATGAAAGTAGAGCAGAGATGTGGGAAATTGTTGGAATTCGTGGGAAACTTGTGGACAGAAGCTTGAAATGATTGTGAGGGACCATCTATTTAAAGTTGTTTTGGTGCGACGTCGTTTCAGACCCTCGTGTTGTCCGACTCACATAGAACCACGTAGCACCTATGTCGATAAAGACGAGATAGAGTCGACCTATGACCAACATCGGACGTCCATATGTGCCCAACAATTTAAGCCCACAAGCTAGTAGGTCAACATTTCTAATTTATTAAAAAAAATGGTCAAAGAAAATATATGACAGTATCAGTATGATCGAAACAAATTATTCATTACACACAAGTCTTGGTCATATTCAGAGTGAACTTGAACTCCCTCTTCCTACTTATGGTGGAAGAAACCGAACATGTCCCCTATATCTATCCCATGCTGCTTTCTATTATAGCTGGAAATATTAGTCGACATTTATGACGTTCATGTTGTTTATGGCTCATCAAATTCGTATTATATAATCATGTATTTCAATATATACTCAATATTGTTCAATGTATGCTGATGTTGCTTTAGGTTTGGTGAACGCTGCATGCATGCATGTATCAATTACTCCGGAGGTGAGATCAAAGAAAGCAATCAGGGAGATTATGAAACAACTGGAAGATAATTACAGAGTCTTGCATTTGGGTAATAGGATTATGGCTTATGATGGGGTGAAGATCAGTGCCTACACTACAGGGGCTATTCCTTTCAATGTAAAGAAGTTTGTCATAAAGCTTCCTCACCTGAGGTACGTGTTCATGGGCTTTTAGAATGTATGTGAGGCTGGTGTTTGATTATGATTTTATTATTGAAATGGCTTACCAACATTATTATTGTTTCATGTTACTTTGCATAATGTGTATATTTTTTTTATAATTATTGTTCTCTGAAATGCAGGAGGGAGAGGGAGTTCAGGATCACTCTGAACTATTCATTATTCACTGGTCATATCTTGGGTTACATATGAAGGAATCAATAAAACTAAAATAAAATTCAAGAAGTAGAATGTAGATTGAATATTAAATGCATGTAAATAAATATTGTTCCAAATTTGAATAAATTTATTTCATAAAAATGTTCAAAAGTCAGTGAAATCTGCGGGGAAGAACGACAACATTAAAAACTATGGACCTAACACCATTCAGCAGCTCGAAGTACATCGTGTCCCCAACCTGGATTTCCTCTTCATCAAGAAACTTTATAAACCCCTTCGGGGTCATAGTCTTGAGTCTCCGGTTCCCCGAGTAGAGCATGTCATACTCCCTTCCATTGTACTGCAGCACAACAAGAAACTTGTACGACGGTAGAAGCTCTGTAATCTGGTCTGGATGTATTAAAATACAACATAAAAACCACATTTAGTACATATGAAAGTAATATATAGGAAAATTTTATTGGAAATAGAATACATGTGTAACAGGGAGAACTTACAAGAATCGAAATTGAACTGAAGTTCGTCTCGAGATAATAAAAAATGATTTGAGGAATCATGCTCCTGAAGGTGTTCCCTTGAACAGAGGACCGGAGTCGACCTTTAATCTTTGCATTCATGGAGTATGAGAGTCGTTCTCTTCAAAACCAGTAGGAGAAGGGAAGTCTGTGAAAAAGATAACGACGGAGGGAAACAAGTTGGGGGAAAAATAATTTGATTGTTTCGGATGTATTTTTTTACATTTATTTTTTAGTTATGATGGTTGATTGTTAGTGTTGAGGCGCTTGATTGTTATTGATGTTTTAGGTTGATTTGGATTTTTCAATTTTTATGTTAAGGATTTGTTAGGGCATTTGAACCCTTTTGTAAAGAACGATGTTAAATGGTTTGATAGTTATGACGATTGACATTTTCACATGCTGACGTAAAACTTCAAATTAAACGTTGCCACTTTTATGTAATAATTTTATATTTTTTGTGCCAGTGATTATTCATTGAACTCATTCGATTTTGAGTTATTATTGTTTGATGTTTTGTTCATTCGTAGTATGTATAAAGTGATACGTATTATCTTACGATCGATACGTATTATCTTACGATCTGTACATTATCATGTAAAAAATAATTACACTAGTGGATAAACTTGAAACGTCAAAGTTGTTTTATCAAATGCAACAACAGTGGAATGTATATTTTCAACGCTAGTTTGAGATATTTTACTATCCTAATTTTGAAGTTTTAAATTATATTTTATTTTTGATTGATGTGTTAGCTTTTCAACATGTCATTTAAAAAAATTAATATTGTTGTTTCTTATTTTTGAATATTAAATTTTTATTTGGTGTACTCTTGATATTTCAATACTTTAAAATGATCTTTTAAATTTTAATATTGATGTTTTTAATGTTTTCATTTGAGATTTGATTATTTTGATTTAATGTTGAGAAAAGTACATATATAACCCTACATAATTCATAAAAGCGCAAATTTAACCTTTATATAATTAAAAGTGCAAATATAATTATAGATAGTTGATATAAGTGAAATTTTATTCATTCCGACATATATATGCCAAGATTCAATGAAAAACTATTTTACCCATATAAGAAAACAAAAATAAAACATCTATAGTGCCCAAAACCTAATTTTCCTTTGTCATTCTCTTCTCCCGGTACACTATAAAAGAATTTCTCCCAAACCATGTGGTTGACACAAATGGGCATCAGGGGTATTTCCATATTTTTGCACTTAGGTGACTGCTCAAAACGACGTGGTTTTGAGCCTATCCTGCCTTTCTCGCTGATTTCTTCTTCTTATTGGTTCTTTGATTTCTCCTACCAAGTGTGGAGAACCCTGCTGAACTGGCTTGCCTTCTTTTTCAAGATCTTCGTTCAGATCCTGAGACCCACGCCGTCGATGACTCAGGTTCTATCTTCTTCTCCTCAGTTCAAGCCCTTGCCCGTCGTCGAACTGCGAGAGGTTGAGGAGGATCCTCTCCGCCCGACACCGCCGCCTGAGCCTCCAAACCTGGCGCCGGCCAGCCCTTGGAGAG
>JAULKM010055162.1:0-12563 GCA_032355605.1 Rubia tinctorum
ATGACGAATCCAACAATATCACATACGATAATATTATTGTTTATATATCTATTCAAATATGTGGTCAAAGTTGGACAATGAATAGTGACATAAAGTAAAATGTGCAGTTTGAGCTGGGACAGAGGGAGTATGAAATTGCTAATCATTATAAAAAAATTAAAATCCTTTCTGTATGACGGGACATATTGACAAATCGGGGCCGTCAGAGGTACCAAGGTAGTAAGGAGAGTTCATAGATCGACCAGAAGGTACAGAGCCCCCAAACTTAAATTGTATTTGAAACTATTTGATTAAAGTTGCAATCACATCGGTGGCATTGAGATTATGTAGCTTGTTAACCCTAGTTTTAGCGGCGATGCGGGTTTGCTCAACAACATCGGGATAGGAACCAGAAGTGAGATTAGACATGGCAGCAAATTACGTAGATCGGCGGCGACCAGGAAGTGGCAGTGGCGCGTCAAATCAGGTAGGTAGAGGCGCGATGTCGCTTGGAAATCTGGCGGCAACGCGTGAAATCGGGCGGTGGCGCATGAACGTCACTCACCGGTAGATCGGAGTTGTACGAATCACGGAAACCGTTGAGGTGGCAGCGGCGATAAAAAACCCAGCAACCGGTAGGGAAGTCGACGGCGGTGGCAGCGCGTGTAGTGTAACGCACGGCTTGACGCGGCTGCTCTGGCGGAAGACGACAATAGATTTATTTAGGGTTCAGGTCTTAGATTTTTTAAGGTCTGATACCATGATAAAATATAATTTTTTTAATTACTGGTGTCATTGATGTGATATCAATGCACCAGTAATAAAGTCTTTTATATTTTATCATATTTACTAATAATAGTAGTTCTCACTATAATTTAGGCGTGGAATACACATATTTCTCGGATTTTGTAAGAGTAACACCTTTTTAATTTCATTTTAAACATATATTTTATTATAAATTTTATATAAAATATAAATTAATAAAAAATTATGTAAAATATTTTTTAAAATTTTCATTATATATTTCTTAGTTGTTAATTTTTTATAATTATTATTAGTATAATTAAAGTTATCTATATTCAAACATATTCTGAAAACATATATATCAAAGATGACACTCCTTAAGAGTAAAAGTTGATAAAAATAGGTAGTCCAGTAATGGGAGTTGTTGATTTTGATCATTAGAATTGATGAATATGGGCGCCGACTAATTACCCATTTTCGCAGCTCGGGGAATCCTAGGACTATGGAGAGAGGTGACTGGATTACCAGGAAGCCTTCTTCCTCAAGTCATACGTTTTCTTTTTTTCGAGAGATTCCTCAAAATGATACTCATTTTTAATTGAAATTTATAGTTTGATACGTACATTTAAAAAAATTTCTTTAAAAATACCCACATTTTATATTTATGTCTCAAAATGGTACATTTCATAAAAAAAAGTATCAATTTGGATCAAAATTGTGTCATATCGGTACCCACTTTTAACTAAAAAGTATCTTTTTGGGACATTAATGAAAAAGTGAATATCTCTTAAGAACAATTTCAAAAATAGGGTATCAAACTGTGAATTTCACTTAAAACTGTGTACCATTTTGAACATTTTCTCCTTTCTTTATTTTACATTTTTATAATGTTTCCTGGATCATTAATACTCCCTCCTTCTCCGTTACAACACCCCTTTATTTTTTCATGATGTTCAATACTCCCTAATTCTCATTTCAACATACAAATTAATTATTCATTTAGTCAAAACTTCTTAACTTTTACCATAAAATTGGATGAGTGTATACGTATAAATACTATTTAGTGATACCTTGTTAGATTTGGTTTAACATATACTTTCAAAACATCAACTTTTCACAAGTTTTAATTATTCTTGATAAAAGATATTAAGAATCAAACATTTTTTGAGTCAACTGTTAAAAAAAAGTGTGAAAATTGAAATGGGACAGAAGGAGTATTTAACCATCAATATCTTTTTTTTGAAAGATTACATAAAATCAACCAAATTACAGATAAACATGCTAATATATGACTTACCTATAAGACACTATCATTGAATCTATTGAAGGTTAGTGGACTATGAAATTCCATCCATGTAAATAGTTAGGGACGCCCTCCTGAGAACACCCAAATGCGAGCTCACCATCATCGAACACCTACTGGTTGGGAAACCACAACGAGGACCACCTACACGGTCCCATGACACTTGGTAATCTCCATCAAAAAATTGCTCTAATATTTACAATTCTTGATGGGGGTGTGTTTTGAACCTTATACCTCTCAATTATTGAGAGTGTGGATTACTTCTAAACCATGCCCAATTCACGACCATCGATATCTCTATTTATATACTCTCTCTATTTTGTTTTGTTTGATACCATAATTTAGGAGTTGTTTTTACAAGTTGGAATATGTGGAGAGAATTGAGCGAAGAGAGTAAAAAGTTCAATGAATGGTTGAATATGATTTACTTAATGCTATAAAAGAAAATATGTCATTTTAACAAAACATACAAAAATGGTAAGTGTGTCAAAATTAAGAAAACAAAAAGAGTATAATAATGTTGGATAAAAATTTGAAATTTAGAAAATAGATTTTAAAATAAATTCAATAACATTTCACGTCATATTTTTATTATAAATATTAATTCAAATTTACAGTCAATACTAATAAGATTTGACATGAAAAAAAGAAGTAAGGATACAATTTAATTTGGGACATAAGGAAACAGAGAGTATTAATGTTTGAAAAAGTTTCAAGAAAGACAACCTGAATTTTATGGACAGTCCACTGTATTTTTTACCTTAAATATTGTAAATTTTTTACAAAATTTAAATATTGTATTTTAAAAGTTAAAAGAAATAATAGAGTCCGTCTCTTGAAAGACGGTATTTCCATAAGTTATGGAAAGACCAAGGTTAAAACTTCAAATTAGAAGAAATCAAGATAAAATTTTTGGGTTGGCATAAACTTATAAGTACTACACGTTGCATAATAAATTTTTGATATTGCAACTAAAAATATTTTACCTTTCTATAATTCTAATTCAACCCCGTTTTTCCATATGCTTATGGAAAAACGGTCTTTCCCAAGACTTTGCCTAAGTAATAACGTGTATTTGAATGTGAAAATATAAAAATATATAATATAAAAAAAATATTTTTAAAATTTAAAATTTAGTATGTAATTTAACAAATGCAATGTATAAGTAAAGAAATATGTGGAATGTAAATTTGTGGACATGCCGCCTGTCAGGTATGAGTGTTCAAAAATACTCGGCCCGCACTACTCGACCCGTCTATTCACCGACTCGGTTTAAAACACTTGGATACTTTTTTGTTTTTCAGGGCTGGGTACCCGGTCCGTAAATTTTATATTTTAATAGGTTCGGGCCGGGAACGCAAACATGTTATTTTCGGGGTACCCGGAATGCCGATAAAATTTAAATTTTTTTAATTAACTTTAATATTATATAACATTTTCTACATATCTACTCTCAATTCTTAGTTGTCCATACATATGTAATATTAATTGTTAAATAATGTGAATTAACATAATATTCAAGTGATAAATTTTCAATCATTCTGTTTCAACTCAGAATTTTCAATTGTTCCTCCTGAGTTCTGTCCTTTCCCTTCAGTCTCAAATATTTAGTTGGGCCCATTATCAAAGGTCCAATTGATTTTTTTAATAAAAAAAATTCCCCACAAATTTCATATCAAACTTTCATCAACTCTCCACTTAATCAAAAAATTTAGCACTATGATTTTTCCCTTCATTTCATCATATTTGATTAAGTTCATTCAAACTAGAGAATGATGATAATGATTACGGACTTGTTATTCTTAGTGATCATTATATGTTAAATTTTTAAATGATAAAAGGTGATAGTTATTTGTAAAAAAATGTCACTAGAATTAAAACTTTAAACTTTATTGTCATCATTGTAATGATATTTTTCTTGTCTTAATACCAATTTATGTAACATAGTGAAATAATAATTTATCGCAAAATTTTAACTTTTAAACGGGTCAACGGGTACCCTGTTACCCGGCCCGATCAATTCGGGTACCCGCATTGCGGATACCCGACTCTTCCAGACCGAATCACGGGTCGCATTTTCAACTACCCGCACATGCGTGTATCCAGAATCGAATGTTTCACAAAACATGCTATTATAAAAAATGGTCAAAATTAAGATTCAAGACCTTCTAAAAAAGACTGCTCCCTCTTTTAAATGTTTGAATTAATAATAAATAAATAAAATGAATGAATGAAATTGAATTTAAAAACATAGAATAAATGTATAAAATTTTAGAAAAAACTAACTTGTATTAAAAGTGTACACGTCAAACACATAAAAATAACCAAAAAATAAATGTATAGCAAACTCATAAAAACAGAAGGAGTACTAATGATTCCCAATCTTTTAAATAATTTTTCTTTGTTTTCTAAAAAGTGTCGAAGGATTTAAATTCTTTATATTTCTAATTAAATCCTTTATAGCTAAGTCATAATGTCGCTTACCCAATTTCGTCCGATTACCACTACTCCAGATAACTCCCACATTGGTATTTTAATAATACATAGGCACCATGAATTTATACCAATGTAAGTATGGGAGTGCTGAAAGGTAGTTTACAAACGCACCGGTAGTGTATACCGATGCCGGTATATAGATTTCAACACTGGTATACACTATCGGTACTACAAATCTACATTCCATCCACTCCCTATTTAGGCACCGGTATCTCACGGTGTCAAAATACCAGTGCCTATGCTCGGTTGTACTGGTGCTAGTAAATAGGTGATCAATAAAAACATTCGGCTAATGAGAATAAACTCACTGGCCGGAATATGAAACCCAAACATCAAAACACAAAATAACCAGAAGGTCATGTAAGAAAACTGGAAAATTCATAACCACAACTCAGAAGTTTATTACATACATATGAAAATATATAACAACCCAAAATTCATGAAACAAACTAGATCTAAACATAGATTAACAACATCAATTATCATAAAAACTAGAACCTAATCTCCATAAACCCTAGATTATATCAACGAACCATAACCGTGAAGGTGAGGTTGGAAGCAAGGGATGAGGAGCGGTCGAACACGGTGGTGGAGCTGAGAGCTGAGGCGCCGCAGATCAGATCTAAACCCAGCAATTTTGGTGGAGATCGCAACCCCCACCAGCGACCAGAACGCGGGGAGATGGCGTCGAGGAAGGTGCACCACGAGGAGGGTCGTGAGGGGTTCGTCGTTGTCGGCGACGAAGCCTTCAAAGTGGGGCTTGGCGGCGACGGAGATGGAGAGGTAGTGGTGGAGGAGGAGGGAGAGAATAGAGAGGAGGTAGAGGTAGGATAATGAGGGTGGGTTAGATTTAGGGTTTCAGATTTAGTTTATATAAACAAAGTTTTAATGGTTGAGATTCAATCAACAAAAGAAATCAATGGTTCAGATGAAACCAAATTGGGTTCCTTTTTTTAAAAAGTCTATAGCACCGTTACCTGTACAAATACCGGTTCCCAAAAGGCTCGTACCGGTGCCTATGTTTATATAAGGCAGCTGTTTAGGGCTGCTTTAAATGGTTTTTTAAAATTTCAACCCGAGAGCAAACCCGAGATTTTTTTAAAGTATGGCGGTGCCCAAATGGCTGCTACCGGTGATTATGTATATGAAAAGCATCTGCTTCGTGTTGCTTTAAATAGGGTAAAAAATATTTCGGACCTAAGAGCAAATATGGAAAAAATTCTAAATATGGAGCACCAGCGTACATACTAGTGCCTAAGTAACTGATACCGGTGCTGAGTCCAATATTTCAAAATTTTAAACAATCCTTCCAAAATATTGAATAAAATTAAGGAAATTCATTTAATGTAGCACCGGTATTAGTGAAAAACAATGTTGGTGCTAGTATTATTTGATCTCTAATTTAACTTTTAAAATTTTACCATTAGGTCCATAGAAGAAATTTGGTGGCGGAAAAATAAAAAATTGAAGACATCAAAACACAAATAAATAAGAGACAATTGCATGTTCAAAATTCGGGCTACATTGGGTGAATAGAAGCGTCTTTAACATATTTATGGAAAATTACGCCATGATCCAAAAATTCGTTACGACATTAACCTTCTCTCTAGAATATACAATTATTATTATTATTGTATAAATATAGAAATAGAAAATAAATAAAAATTTTGGTGAAATGTTGGAAAGTTCTAGTACATGTTTTAGAGTAAATTAGAGTTGATTACTTAGAAGTAAGAAAGGAAAATCGGAAAGGATTACAGATATGTTCTTATGCCCGATTGTTGATAAATATTCCGTTACAGATTCGAAAAATATAATTGGAGTGTATAGGGTGGCATCACGTTCGAGGGGATTTCAATTTGGAGTTACGAGTAAAGTTTTTACTTTTTACACTCAGGTCCCTCCAAGAAAGTTGAAGTTGTTGAATAATGAAATTGGCGACACCAAAATGCAATTCAATAATATACCATTGTGAATTTGTGATTTGGACATGTATGGGTGAACGGAATGGTCTCGAAAGTCAACATTGATTACTTCTACACAGTCTGTGAAAATTACACTATAGCCCAAAATTGTGTTACCCCATTATCCATTGCTCCAAAATACATGATTTTTTTATTCTTTCTTAAATATAGAAATATAAAATAAATTATTTTTCGGTGAAATGTTGGAAAACACTAGTACATGTTCTAGAGTAACTTAGAGTTGAATACTTAGAAGTAATAAAGGAAATTCGAAAACGATTACTGATATGTTATTATGCCCAATTATTGATAAACATTCTGTTACATACTTGGAAAAATACAATGGGGGTGTATAGGGTAGCATCCTGTTCGAGCGGATTTCAATTTGGAGTTATGAGTAAAGTTTTTACCTTTTGCACTTAGGCCCCTCTAAGAAAGTTGGAGTTGTCGAATCCCAATATTGGCAACACCAAAATGCAATTCAATAATATACGATTGTGAATTTGCAATTTGGACATGTATGGGTGAACGGAAGGGACTTAAAAGTCAACATTGATTACTTCTACACTATCTTGGAAAATTACACTATGACCCAAAATTGTGTTACTCCATTATCCATTACTCCAAAATACATGATTTTTGTTATTCTTTCATAAATATAGAAATATAAAATAAATTTATTTTTTGGTGAAATGTTGGAAAACGCTAGTACATGTTCTTGAATAACTCATACCATAAACCCATTTTCACGAGTAAATCATACCATAAACCATTTTTCAAAATTTCTATGTATCGAGCACCGATACTATTATCAGTTTCATTCGTTAACATAACGGTGCTAGATATTTTTCCACCAAAAACTTACCCGCCAAAATTACTATTCCGGCCATAGGCACCACTATTAGCACCTGTATATGTCATTCATCCAAAACTGGCGTTGGAATATATTAAATTGAGACATTTTTTCTTCAAAGCCACCGGTATTTGGCACCGATATTCAGTGTACCGATGTTGGATTTATTCATAGGCATCGGTATTTATTGTATCAGTGTTGGATTTATTCATAGGCACCGATATTTTGGTTCATTTGACAGATTACCGGTGCCTATGAAATTCCTATCATCGGTATTGCTGTCGCAAAACTGAAATATCGGTGATTATGTGCCTGTTTTCCCGTAGTGTACACCCAAAAACAATTTTTATTACGAATTTTCTGTCCTTATTTCTGGGTTGCTATCCTAGATAAAGCTCTATAATTATCCTTTCTACTTTGAAGGGTTTCAATTGAGTTTCTATCATGGTGCAGAAATGACAGTTCTCCATTATCAGAAGATTTGAGAGTTGGTTCGTCATTCTTCTGGTCTTAATGTTATTGGTTCTAAATGAGTGTTTTGGCTGAAATCATATGGATCCATATTAATATCGTGCGAAATATAATTTGCATGAATTATATTCCTATCAATAGATATTTTTTGTTTAGATTAGTCTATAAATTCTTGTCAAATCCTACGATCATGTCATGCAATGTGTTAGAAACCGGACCTATGATTCGAGGCTATTTTGATCAGGATTTATCAATGATATTAACTGTTTACCATTATGTCCGACAGTGGTTCCAAACTCGAAATTGTGTCCCAGATTCAGCTATTAAATGTACTCAAAAGTCTGAATGTAGTGTTCCTAACTCGGAAGTAATAGCCTCAACTTAAGTTCTGAACTCTTAACCTACATTTAATAAAAATATGATTTTCCTTAAATAAACAGAAGCGACACCGAGCATAAACAAGCCTATGGCACATGTTCCGATACTGGTGCTGGACTCAAGTGCCATCATTGAAATGACCTACAAGAGCCGAGCCGGGAGCATGGTTTAGAAATTGAAACCTATCAAAGGCAGTTTAAGACCGTCGATAAAGGCGGAAAATAACCGCTTTTGATCCTCCTCGATCAAAGGCAGGACCAGAGAATTTACCTACAAAGTGACTATTCTGGTACGGTAGATGCGCCTTTAATCCCCAATCCCCATACTAGTGGGATGTATCTATCAATCATCATAAGACACATTTTATTGCTCAGGGCTTTTCTCAACTTTCAAGGTTTGATTATGATCATATCTTCAGTCATGTTGTAAAAATTTAAACTGTTCATACTTTTTAAAATTTCTTTCCATGATACGCCAGTGGTCGTTCCATTAATTGAATGTCAAGAATACTAATCTAAATGGTGTTCTTGACTTCCCTGTTTATATGGAATGACCTTCTAGATTTATAAATTCTCTACGTGCTGACTATGTTTGTTGTCTTTAGGATGCTATTTCCGATATCAAACAAGTTTCTCGGGTTTTGGTTTCAGTATTTTAGATTATTACTCTTGCACCATGGTTTTGTGTTCTGTTCTGCAAGTACTTTTTTTGTGTTTGCTTTGGTGATCTTCTCTTCTTTTCACAATTGGTTTATGTTGATGACATCATTCTTACTGACAATGACTACCATTTTTCAGCAGTTTATCGCGAACACACACGACTTAGCGATCACTAACTCAAGTGTCATAAAGTATTTCTCTGGTTTTGAAATTGTGCCATCATCATATGGTATTTTCTTGGGTCAGGTCATCTATACTCGAGACATTTTTCATCGTCGTGGTATGCCTGGTGTTGTACCTATTTCCACTCTGTTCTTAGTGTACTCTCACTTACTTAAATATATCCGTGTACCTTTTGGGAATCCCACATTTCATCATTTTTTGTTGGCATTTTTCAGTGTTTGACGATTACTCATCTCAGTTTGTCTTATGCTGTGAATATAGTTATTCAGTACACACTGATGGCCATTTTCATGCTGTTACTCGGATTTTGCACTACGTCCTTAACACTTTGCACTTTGATCTATCTCTCTGCATGGTTTCGGGTATACATAATAATATTGTTCCGGGTATACCTACTAATATTGGTTACTCTTATGCTGATTGGGATCTTGTGGAGACCTGTCGTTCTATTTATAGTTATCACATTTTCTTGATGATAGCGTTGTTTCTTGTAGTGCCAATAGACAACCCACGATGTCTCGACCCAGTTAAAAAAAATCAGAGGATCGTGCCATGACTAACAATGCAACTGAGTTAGCATGGTTGATGAATATTCATTAGGATCTTCAGATTTCATTTACTATGCCTCTTATGTTGTTGTGTGATAACACTAGTGCTCTCTTTCTTGCTACAAATATTGTTTCACATAAGAGAGTCAAACACTAGTGGAGAAAGGCGTATTAAAGGCGATTATATCGGACCAAAGAAGACACTTTTGAGGTGTTTTCTCTGGTCATGACTTTGATCCATTTCAAAGAAAGCGACACAGTCTAAGCTTTTTCTATTCTTTTATTAATGGATTTATGTATCGGATTCCACTCACCCCACGGCTGGGAACTAATTGTTGGCTCTGTCTACAAACATTTTGTATTTGTTCATAATGATGAAATTGTATCTGGTCTGGTTTATACTTTTCCAGTCATTCTGGATACCATTTTTAAATATTGGATTTTTCGTTATTTAAATCGCCCATTAAAGGCGGTTCTTAAAGAACCGCCATTAATCGATTTAAAAGTGTCTTTAAAACTCCCGACATGACTTGGGAGGGAGTTCCGAATTCGGAACCTCTTTCGTATCCCAATCAAAGGCGGTTTCTCGGGAACCGCCTTTGATTGTGTACATATAATCACCTCTTCTCCACTATTAAAAACATTGATACTGATTACCATTTTTAATGAGATTGCGGTTTCCAGAAAGTTCAAGATCTTTCGGGTCTCTTTAGACCTTCAGGATACATAAAATTTTACCAAAGTTATACTTAGACCCCACTTTGAGTTCCTTAAGATCCAAATTTGGATTAGTAGCAATCCAACGCTTCGCTTGGAGGTGTGATAGAGTGGATAAGGTAAGTTATCATAAAATTTTATGGAGGTGTTATAGAGTATATAAGGTAAGTTATCAGACAATTTTATCTATAAGGATTTTATATTTGGGTAGGTGAGGGGATATGAAAATTTTGTTTGCATTATATCCATGTCCACTTGATTGATTGACTCTCAAAGTTGGAAAACAAAGAATTCTTTGGTTCTTAATCATCATCATCCGTTGATTTTAACTTATTGAAATGGCACGTTTAGTTAGCAACAAGACAAGTTTAAAGATCACATTATGTAATCTCAAATTTGCAGAAATGCAAGAACACACTTCATATGTAATTATTCTGAAGGTGATCAAGTCATCATATCATATACTCGTATTATGATAATATTAATGATAATGTTGTCACACCTACAAATGTAATTTGGAGAAAAGAATATACTCCTTCAATTTTAAATGCTTGGTAGGTTTCTTTTATCACACATATTGGGAACATATAATAATAAAAACGGATCATATAATTGAATTAAAAAAATATATAAAAAGAGATCATATTATTAAAAAATAAATGATTTTTGTATTTTAAAATGCGTGTTAGTTTGCAATATTATTTTTTCGTTTTTATATAATTATGTGAGAAATTAATTAAGCAGATACATGAATATATAAAAAATGGCCAACTACACTTTGAGGTTAATGGAATCCACTCTAATTTCAAAAGCCATGTTTCCACTCTGCCTCCCACCATTCACATGCTGGTATTCTTCTCCCCTTCCAATTTCATCTTCATAGACTCCATGTTACTTTAAGTTTAAAAAAAAAAGGGGAAAAATGATTTCAACTTTATAAAAACTTATTAAGAAAATGACGAGAAAAATAGCAAAGTTTTAAATTTATTTGACCCTAAAGAAAGTGGAAAAAGAAAGATCGGACATGGATATGTTTTAGGTTGGATTCCATGCACTTAAAATACATACAAAATGTACACACGCAAAAGTGCACAAATTACTCAATTCGTATTTTTCCGGCGATCCAATCAGGCACTGCCAGATAGCACCCAGATTGTGGGAGCTGCCGAACATAATACGCCATACAAAAGGAAGTCCGTCGCACCGTTCTCCTTGACCTTATAAAAGTTAATACTTCCTCTCTCCCATCCCAAACTGTGTAAATCCCAGGGATAAATACATTTATAACCTTAATTTTAGATTAAAAATGTCAATATAATCTTGGAATTTCAGAAAGTGTCAATTTAATCATAACTAACTATTGTATGTGTCAATCTATCACTAACTTTCAAAAAAATTGTACAGATATAACCAAACTTCCTAATTCTGACATTGACTAAAAAGAATCCAGGCATAATCAAAAAATGAAATGACAAAAATATCTCTTATGACAACCCTATATTTCTTCTTCAAAACCTTATGCCCCATCGCCCTCCAACCTCTTCAACCCCACCCGTTACCACCTCATTGGCGTGCCGCCGGAGACAGGGCTCTCTTGGTCGTTTGTTCTTCACTCTGAGTGCTTGCTTTACTTGTAGAAAAACAAGGATGCTCAGATGAGATGCATATTCAGTAAGTTCCAGATAGGGATAGGAGGCCCAACTGAGTTTGCCCTTCCCGAAGGCTTGATTAACTGCAAACCTACAGCTTTCCGTCACCGTGCTCCGCCACTGCCGCTACCTCCCTAGTCCCGCCGCCTCTCCCAAGATCTCCCCACCTCCCTCGGCCCTAGCCTCCCGTACCACCCCCATATTACCCCAAATTCTTCACCTTTTTCTCACCACAACCAAAGGCCCTGCTGTCCGGGCGTGTTCTTCATCTCCCTCCGCCATCGATGGTGAACGTCGTTTCACTCACCAAAATAATCTATAAACTCTATATATGAGATTAGTACTGTAGTAAGCAGAGTCAATCCCACGAGGAATGGAGCAAACACTATAAAAATTACCTACTAATATAGAACATTTTTGGTGTAGTCACCACACCTTAATTTTCAAGATTTTATCTAAAACTAATAATGCAAACTATCTAAAATAAAAATGCAAACTAACAAATATAAGAATTTAGAAAATATACGATGAATGTAATCGGATCGGAATAACTCACATTAGTTAAACATCGATCATAGGCGCAAAGATAAATCAATTCATATGCATCTATCAGTTATAG
>JAULKM010055172.1:0-12562 GCA_032355605.1 Rubia tinctorum
TAAATCAATTAGAAGATTAGATTTGATTCTATTTTGTTTAAGAGTTATACTTGGACTCTTCTACCTTCATGTTTTGTGCTCTATTTATTCTCTTGATCATCAATAATAATTATCACGGGAAATTATTCTTTCAGTAGTAAGCCTCTTTTTCTCTTGTCATGTAATTCCCACAAGGGACAAAAAATTATCGATTTTGCAACGAGTGTGTTAGCTATGAACATGTTTGGTACTCCCTCCGCTCACCTTTTTATCGGGCACACTTATATTTTTTTAATGTTCATTTAATTTTGATAAATTTTAATTATGGTATACTTTAATATTTTCTTAACCATTCATTTTACTTTTTCAACTTTCAATTTAATTCACATCACACAATTAATATTTTCTAAAATTTTGTGTCCAAAAGTGAAATGCCGCAAATAGATAAACGGAGAGAGCATACGTACTCCTCCTCGTGAGGGGATTGGACTATCTTTTGCACACTTTGCGCATTTTACCGTATGTTTTTTTCCAGCGTTAATACAACATTTCTTTGTTGTTCTAGAGGTAGCATCATTTTTTACCACTAACCAACTAGTAGTTTCGCTCTAGCTGAAAGACTTGTTTTTCTTAGCATGTCTTAATTATTGCTTACAAAACAAACTTTAACTATGGATGGTTCTTCGTGGTTTGATGTGCATTACTTCCTCCATCTCAGTTCAAATTGCACCACAATCAGTATCTCGTTGTTCGACAAACATGTTTGATCGTTAAGAGGTTTACCAATATATAATAACGCAAATAAAAATTTGATATTTGAAAACTACTTGTTATAATGAATTCAAAAATATCATAAACGATAATATTGTTGCTTATATATCTATTTGACTATGAGGTCAAAGTTTGATTAAAAAAATTGTATAAAAAAATAAGTGTGCAATTTGAACTGGTACTGACCTTACCGTTCTCGGCCGAGTATACGCAACGATACCACTGACTGGTGTTTTTTTTGTTTATTTCCTTTGATTTTCATGGTCGGTCCTTCAAGGCTTGATACACATTGTTTGGTTTTGACTCTGTTATTTTTGGCCAAGCATGTACACCAAGGACATGACCCTGTCTTCCGTGTCAAAGTCTTTGCAGGCAGGAATTCCTTTGCAAGGCCTTAGCACTGCCTTTCACAGTCCAGCTTGTGAGACGAGGCCATGACCCTTCATTTTGAATCTGAGACTTTGCACATAATCGCTCCTTTATAAGGCCTTGGTCCTTCGATTATGGTCGCGCGTGTTGATGTGTTATATCTAATTTTTATACTGTAACTAGTAATTATTAGCATACATTGTAGTTATTCTAGACACACATCTGTTGTAATTTTGTAATCCCAAGTTATTGCACTAGTGCAAAACTGGCCATTCTCGATGTCGATGGGCAACCTTTTTTGTAAACCAGCTCGACACCGACATCCATTATATATTCTGATACCGTGAAAATTTGTTGCACTGAAGAAAGGCGGATGGACGGTTACATGCAAAAATTCAATGGCAATTAGAATTAAATTGTCAGGTTATGTATGGTAAATACAATGATTTTAATTAAACTGTCGTTATATGAAGCAATCGGCTGCGGCTTTGAGCAAACGCCGTGATATGACACATTGTTCCTATATTGAAACATTATCAAATATTGAGTCAATTTTGTAGCTCTGTTTTAGTGCTGATTATGCCCTATCTCCGATTGCAGTTTAGAGAGCGAAAATGCATTTCATACTAAAATTAAGTGTTACGATGGTCATTCTATTAGCATAACATTATTCATTTAATTTATTTTTAGAATAAGTTATCTGCATATTAAGAAAACAATGGATCCTATGATCGAGTAGGTTTTCCAAAGTCATAAATACTTAAACTTTTATTTGGTCAGTGCTGGTTTTGAAATGGACATCAGATACGTGAATGATCCGAAATTAGAACATTGAGGGTCAAAGTACATCTCTATAATGTTTGAGTTTTCCTATTTCAGTACAGCAATCATAAACTTATTACCTCGGGTATTGGAATCCGTTTTTGCCTTTACTTAACATGGCGACTCAAAATCACGACAAAATTGATACAAAGTTCATCGACTTGTACACATTTTTTTCTCTAGCACGTACTGTAACAACACCGTAATGTGTAAATGTGACATTACAATCCCATTGTCAATCTTGAAATGAATAAAATTGGTTTACAATTTCACAAATTCTTGGGTATGTAACGATGACATTTTTAGGGAGCACATAGGTAAAATGTGACATGTTCCACGTCTTCATCCTCGTCAACTCTTCTAGATGAATAGACATGTCTGAAATTCGGCTCCTTTTCGTATTCACTTAAAACAATCTCTAACCCTTTATCCCAAAGGTAAGTTTCTTGCTCGGCCTTCAATTATTTCACCTCCGTCTGTAGGGCTTCCATTTGGCCAGATCCCTATGCGTGGTTGATGTCGTAATCCCCACCTTAGGTAACATCCTCATGTAGCACCATTCGAAACTCAAGTACTGATACGTGCAACCCATACATATATGAATAGCCCTAGGATACCTGCCCAGGGACCAAAGAAACAGATCAAATATAAGAAGCTCAGCACCATTGATCAAGAGCATAAAATCATGATCGGGAAGGCTGGACAAGAGGTTTCTTCACCATTCATACCCTCATATCTGCGGCACTGTGGGATACCACGTAGAAGCTGCCTAATATTATTCCTATTTATAATAGAGAAACTTATATGTGGGAGTTCATAATGAAAAATCATCGGGTTATGGAATCACAAAGTCTGCATCCCAGCATGAAGTGTAAATTGTTGGGGTCTTATCTCAGAGGGAAGGCGTTGAAATGGTTTATTTTTTTCCCTGGGAAAGTTATAGATTTCCATGCCTTCGGCCAAAGCTTGCTAACCCACTGCTATCAGTTGAGATAGTTCACTAAGATAGTAACATATTTGATGAAACTTCGATAAAATCCTAATGCGTCAACTGCATCACTTTACAAATGTTACATAGAAGAGGGCGTGAATGTCGTAGATAGGATGTACACAGTGGTCATCTAGGGGTACATTGAATTGCATGACCAACAAGAAGTTATATGAGAAACTTGTTGCTGACTCCCCAACCACTATCCAGCAACTCCAAGGTATCATGGAAAGATAAGCTAAAGTGGAAGAAGCAACTGAGTATAAAAGAGAGAATGATAAGATCAATCAAATGGGCGGGAAAAGACTAAATTCATCATTGGAGACTCATTTCAAAGTATACACCCATCTATCATAATCAAGGATAAATATCATAGCCGTTAACTGCCACCTTCTATAGCCGTCTGTGCCTATACCAGGCAATCTAGAAAGAAGGGATTCAAACAAGTATTGTTACTTTCATAAGGAGCAAGGAAATGACACATATGAATGCTTTCAATTGAAGTCATAGATTGAGAGGCACATTAACCATTGGATATTTGAAGAGTACATTCTCTCCTTAAGAAGGGGGGATCGGGTAAAGGATAGAGGTCCATATCAGAATCAAGTACAAGGTAACAACAATAAATGATACTACAATGAAGCACCAGGAAACACACAAGCACCACCAAATGATAGAATGGTGAATGCGATCAACGAGATCATTTGAGATGGAATAAATTAGATTGCACGCAAAAAACCAGACCGGTACAGAAGTCTAGAAAAATCCATAAATAAGCCTTTAAGTTAGAAGGGACTATCACCTTCTCAAACACCAATCAAGTACCCAATCATATCCCACATTTTGATCCCATAATGGACTTTGCAAGTATTAGGGATACCTCGGTCAAAAAGGGTCTTTATTGATAGTGGGAGTTGGGTTGAAGTAATTTTTTCTAACTGCTTGGACCAGTTAAGGTTTAGCGAAAAGAAATTACAAAATTCTACATCACCTCTATATAGGGCCACCAGAAGAGCAGAGTTTTGATCGATAAAATCACTCTGCTGATTACGATCAGTGAAAAGGAGAAAATCAAAGTGATAAACTACATGTTTGCTATTGTGGATGCTCTCTCAGCCTCTAACGTAATCCTTGGTCGCTCGTGGATGAACAAATCCAAATCTATATGGTCCCATACCATTTGACAATGAAGTTCCCAACTGACAATGGCATTGCTTCGGTAAAGACAGATCAAGTAATGGCTCAAAGTTGTATGATAGCCACTTGAAAGATCTCAATAAGGACAATCAGTACCATGTGTAGAGAGATATACAATGCCTCTCCCATCGATGTAGAAAACATGCTTGTTCGGTCGTCTGGAATTGTTGAAATTGGTAAAGATTTTCCAGTCCATGTGAAACAACAACTCCAATTTTTTCATGATAAATATGTAGATGTATTTTCTTGGCATGTCTCTGACTTGACAGGGATCCCAACGAATTCTGAGGTACACGACCTCCACGTTGACACCACGCTTAATAAAATTATAACGAAAAGAAGGGTCTTTGACCCTGAGAGAGTAGTAGCCATTAAAGAATAGGTATCAAAACTATTCAAGGATGATGTGATCAAGGAAGAATTCTATTCGAAGTGGCTAGAAAATATAATCACGATCAAAAAGTATGACAGAGGATGGAGAATGAGCACTGACTTCACTAATTCAAGCAAGTGTTGTCTCGAAGATAGTTATCAACTTCCCTCAATCGATCAGCTCATCGAAGCCATTACTGGGTATGAAGTGCTAGAATTATTCAACGGTGCACGGGATACCACCTGATCTTGATGGTAGAAATATACAAAGGAAAAAAATTAACTCATTATGGATGTAGGAATATTCTACTACAAGAAGATTCCTTTCAGACTCAAAAATACAGGATCCACCTACCAACAGATGGTAGACAAATATTCAAAGAGCAGGTTGGCAGGAACGTCGGATTCTACATGGATAATTTGGTCGTAAGGAGCAAAAGTTATGAGGATTTCTTGGTCGACCTATAAGTGGAAATTTAAGCCTCAACCCACCAAATATACCATCGGTGTGGGGGCTGGGAAACTCTTGGGTTTAATAGTGTAAAACAAGGTGGTAGATGTCAACCTGGAGAAGGCGATGCAATCAACCAAGATGGCCAAAGATGTCCAACGCCTCACAGGCTCGTTAGCCTCCCTAAACAAATTCTTACTAGAGGGGGCTAAGAAACATATCCATTTCTAATACAAATGAAAGCAAAAAAAAATTAAGTTGACTGAAGAGTGCAAAGATGGTTTTACACAAGCTTAAGAAACATCTCCACGCGCTGTCAACTCTCATGAAGCCCGAGAAAGGAGAGGTTTTGTACTTGTACATATCTGTATCGCCCAAAGCAATCAGTGCAGTTCTAATCAAGGGAAAAGATCGGCATTAACACCCTATCTACTTCATCAGCAGATATTTGCAGGGACCAGAGACATGCTATACGACTTTGGAGTAATTCATTCAAGCCTTAGTTCATGCAGCTCGACGGTTATGGCCTACTTTCAGGCTCACACTATTGTGTTTGCTGAATAATCATCTTATTCGTCGGGTACTCATTAAATTGGAATCTTCTAGTAGGAACTGGGCAATTGATTTAGGTGAACACGACATTCAATTTAGTCCAAGAACGACTATCAATGTCCAAGACCTACTCGACTTCATAGTGTAAATGATAGAGGATATCTAAGGCAAACCCTCTCTTGAAGATGATTAGAAATGAAAAGTGTACATTAATAGTTGTCTCATGCTGGAGGGAGTGGAGCCAGAGTTCTCTTTGCTAGTCTAGATGGTCAAGATTTACCCTATGCCATGCATTTTGACTTTTGAACAACTAATAATGTAGCAGAATACGAGGCTTTGATTACAGACCTGAGATTTGCAAAAAATTTAGCAGTGGAGCACTTGAAAATACTCAATGATTATCAAATAGTGGTCCAAAAAATTAAGGGAGAGTATGAGGCTAAGGCGAGAACCTTCATAAATATTTGGAGCTAGTATATTTGATGATGAGAAAATGTAAAAGTTACACTTTAACTCAAGTTTCAATGGAGAAAAATAAAAAAGCCAATGCCCTGAGAAAGGAAACATCGGTCATTTTAAGCATACAATTCCCAAAGCAGCTACTGATGGAGACATTGAAGCGTTGAAGCTATGAGGAATAAAGTGTAACAACCATGAATAAAACCGAGAATTAGATGAAAATGATCATAAGATATATATCTAAGGGGTGGTACACTACCTGAAGATGAGGCAAAACCAAGGAAAATAAAAGTAAATGTGTTCGAACACATGATACATAATGACACTTTACATAAAAGAGGTACCTAATACCCCTTTTACAGTATGTAGCGCCATATGAAGAAAAGTGTCTCATAAAAGAAGTTCATTAGGGAGTGTGTGGAGGTAAAGTGAGAGCTATATCAATCGCCAAGAAGCTACTTCGGGCAGGGTATCACTAAACAAAGTACGTGTTTCCCAGGAAGAGAGGATGACAATCCATGGATCTTGGTTGTTCGAAAAATGGGTAATCGACCTAGTGGGATCATTTCCTGAAGCAACTGTAGGAGTCAAGTGTGTAATTGTAGTCATCGACTACTACACCTAGTGTATCAAGATCGACACATTGATCAACCTATAAGGTATGAGTTGCATCGAATTTTATTGATTTTTTTTGTGAAAGTATGATATCCCTAAGAAAATTATCACTGATAATGGTAGGAAATTATCCCATAATTCCTTTAACAAGTGCCGTGAGGAATTAAATATCCAGTAGAAGCTCATTTTGATGTATCACACCAAGCCAACGACCAGGTGAAAGTCACTGACATAACAATCACCAACGACATAAGGGCTCAGTTGGTGGGGGCTGAAGATGATTGGGTGTATGAGTTTCCCAGTGTACTCTGGTCATATTAGATGACTGAGTGATCTACCATAGGGGAAACACCATTCAACTTGGTTTACAGGATGGAAACCGTAATTCCTCTGAGATTAGTATGCCTAGCTTTCAGACAACTGGACCACAAAGGGAATAAACGAAGAACAAGTCCGTACAGACTTAGTTTTTCTAGATGAGAAAAGAGAAAAATTCACCCTGCATCAAGTCAGGGTAAAAGATGATGAGTATTGGACCAAAATACTCTCACAACAAAAGCTTGGACTTCCGGCCCAAAAAATAAGAACAAGCCTGAAGCGGATGGCGGGAAAATTATGGAAGAAAGACATAGGAAGTGGGTCATAAGATTATTGTAGTTGCACGCGACACCACATCATCAACCTACAAAAATGGTATGCCTCTCAGGACCTTTCCAAAACCCATGGTTCTTCTCCTCCCCGAACTGTGAAACGCCATACTCCTAGATGAAAGCTCCGACCAACACTCGGCCACCTTCGAAGCCATAACACGCATGGCTAGCTCAACATTGGTTTGACCTGATAAACCTTATAGGTCCACATAGAAGACCACAGTGGGTTGTTTCTATCAAATCACGGGTATTCAACCCATGTCTCAGCCTATAAAACTCATCTTCAACGTTTTAAAGAAAGTAATCTCACAAGAACGTAATCACTTAATACCTACAGACGATCTTCTCCCCCCCAGTCCTTGACTTAGGCATCGAACCAGGTACCAAAAAAGAGCCGCTCGGTCTGACTGCCTTTCTTCTTGCTTGCAAGAGCAAGGTTACTAACATCCAGGAGAAAACAGGTGTCAAATTTTATTGGGCATCATCAAAAGACAACATGAAAACGTTAATAACCGGAGGGTACAAAAAACCTATTTCGTTCCTAAAGAATTGGTCATGAGAAGGAATGAGAAAAGATAACAAGAGAAAGAGGGCAAACTAGTAGCCAACTAGGAAGTCTCATACAAGGTCACTGAATCACATGCTGGAGAAATCTACGTGCTAGCAGACATGATGGGGAATCAATTTCCCGGAAGATGGAATATCGTCAATCTACGAAGGTAATACTAGTGAACCGCTCTTCATTGGACTCTCCACCATGATAATCTCGTATTCTAACCAAGGCGTAGCTTCCTAAACAAGAAACTATAGGCTAGAAACACTCCCATTTTTCAAAAATCTAATACCCAGGGAACACCCCAAGAGGAACTATGGGGATATAATTTTTTTCACCTATAAAACATATGTTCATATTACACGTGATAATATCTATTGGCGAAATATTTCATCATAGGATAGCCGCCTTCGAAAAATAACCCATCAAAGGATAGCCATCTTCGGTAAATATCCCACCAAAGGATTAACTCTATCGGCAAATATCCCATCAAAGGATGGAAACCTTCGGCAAATATACCAATGAAGGATAATCTCCATCTACAAAACATCCCATTATAGAATATCCACCATCGATAATCTCCATTGGTGAAATATCCCACCAGATGATAGCCAACATCGGTAATCTCTATTTTACAAAATATCCAATTAGAGGATAGCTACCATCAGAAATATCCATCGACCGAATACCTTGTCAGAGGATAATCTCCATTGACAATCCACCAAATATCCCATCAGAAGATACTCTAAAGGGACAAATGAAAGATTGAAGGCCTAAGTGGTGGCGATCACCAGGTCGAACCGAAGCCAAACGAAATTAATATTCCTTAGATAAAAACACAAAAGAGGCCCAAGACCCCTCTATGAGGATATGATCCTTCCAACTTCTTTTGGAAATCAAATTTCCTCTAGGCACAACATCTCTTGAATTAATGTTCAAACCAATTATTCAGACAATACGAGGGCTATCCAAAAAGTGGGTCTTTTAGGGGAAGAAGGGTGACAAAAGCAATAAAAGAAACAACGAGCGAAATAGATAAAAAGAGGACTTGTTAATCAGAAAAATTCTCGAGTTTACAAAACTAAGGATTACAAATCAGGATATTCTATCTATTACATACTTAAGCTATACCTAAATAGCTCCCATAGATTGAGTAGTCTTTTCGACAAAAGCTTCCCAAGACTCGATCCGTTTCTTCTTGAGTAGTTTCTTCTATCTTTCCTTCTTCACCTCTTCTATTTCCTCAACAATGCGCTCACCACCAAGACCTTTCAATAAAAAATGTCCACCCTGGCTCCAAATTTCTCGGTGAAGAAGTTGATGGCATGTAGATTAAGAAGTGGAAATGATTGTGTATTCTCATACTGCACCATCACCATAAAACTGCACCACCTGGCTAAAGCTAAGGGTCTCCCTCCATATCGGCAGGAACCCTCAGGAGCCCTTTCCTCCCTACCAAGGTGACGACGGGCCATGAGTGCACCATGGATATCGCAAAAGACCGCCACCTTATCACAGCTGACAAACTTGTGTGACAAGAAGCCTAAAAGTTTCATCCATATCTTTGGCATTTTGGTTGGAAAAATTTGTTGGAAAAATACCAGTCCAAAGCGTCTAGTAAACCTAATACCAAAACTGTGAAACAAAGAAGATTTCTAGGAATTTCTTACTTACTCCGGGGATGACAAGTTGAGCATTCATTAATAATGAGCATCCCACCCGAAACACCAAAGACTCAAATATTTGGACCCTCAATCTCAATACTGAGTTTATCCATCTCCTAATGAAAAATCTGTTCATCATCAAGAAGTTTGGCAAGGAGAAAGAATGGGATCTCTAGGAAGAAAGATTAAATAGAGAGGAAAATCGAGCCTATTTATTCTAGAGCTTTATAACAAAAGAAGAAGAAGTGAAAATTTGCAGAGAAGGAAAGAAAAATTCTAGGTTTAATAGCAGCTAAAGGGGATCAGAAGACTCATTCAGAGCATAAGTAGTTAATGGCAGCTTTCAAAACAATAAAAAAAAATGTGCCATTAAGCATAGACTTTTTATCTGTCCGAGACGTTGATGTAATGTGCCTTAATAAGGGTAGGTGAAAAAAAAATTAATGATCAAATTAATTTCTAATGGAAAAGAAAAGCAATGGTACATCGCCTGACTTTCAGAAATTGATGATTGAGATAACCCAAGGTTTGTGTCGAAGTACGCCCTGGGCTCTTTCAGGGCTATTGATAATGGTCGAGTCAAAGGCTCACAATATGGGGCGAATGCCATGTGACTATATTCTATCAGGGCAAATCTCAATGCAAAGAGAAGATCTCTAACTCCAAATCCGTATACGAAAACAAAATCCTTTTCTAAATACATTTATGGTATACTAAATATATGGTAAATCTGGTAAACCACTCATTCCTACATGGATTATGTATATTCACCCAAACGTGATTAGGATAACCTCTAGGGATCCACCCCTATATATACTGTGATATGTCTCCATCATATTCATTCAATTATCAATATACAGAGTAAACACTTTTGGTCTGACTTTAACACCAGAGCTTCTTCTCCTTGATAACCCCGATGACTTTACTTTGCAGGTATAGCGATTAGCGGCAAGGTTCTGAAATGTTGGCCGACACACATCAATTACATATAACAAATTGCATACAAACATCCTACTTTACAGATAATACTAAAGTAGAAGACACCACCCCTTAAATATATTAAAACCCACACTTGAATTAATTGTAACTAAGTGATGACAATGAAGTCCGAAACTCCATCCATTTGAATGAGTTGGGGATGATGTCTATAGAACACCCAGTTGTTGCACACCAACGAACCAAGGCAGAACCACCATGATCACACCTCATAGACCATATGCAGGTTGAGAAACTATAGCGGAGACCATCTACATGTTGAGAAACCATAGAGGGGACCACAGGCACGATCCCACAATGTCATATAATCCATATCAATAAATTACTCTAAAATTTATAATTTTGGACGAGATATGAATTGAACCCTAAACATTTCTATTATAGAAAGAGTGGATTAACCACTACCCAATTACAAAGAAGAATTTTTTGTAAAACTTAAGTTGATATGAAAAATTGTTAAATAATTTTTTTGTTACCTCGATATTCGTTAGTTAATTAATTATAATAAATTTTATTATCTAATAAATAATCAATTGATAACATTTTATAATGAGTATAAAAATGGAATAAAACTTATAATTTCACGTAAAAGTGATTACATAATACTTTCTCTATTCCTCCATATGCGTCATATTTTTCTTTATGGGTTAGCACACTCTCTATTTTAGACAATAATTCTACTTTTTATTTTCTAAATTCAATTTATCAAATCATTTTATTCACCTAAATTCAAGTATCTAAACTTAGCCTTATACGGAACGGATATGTCATTTTTTCTTTAAAATAAGTAGGGATATATATAACCCTGCCTACTTGATTAAGTGCAATATAACCCTCTGATAATTTTTTAGAAAAAAATAACCCTAATTAGTTGATGAAAGTGTCAATATAACCCTAAGACACCATTTCCGTCGTTGACCGCACATAAAATGACTAAAATGCCCTTTGACCTAAAATCTAAAAGTGTTAGGATAATTTTGCCCTCAATCCACCACCACCAACGCCAGCTTGCCACCGCCCCACCATCAACCCCATCCAGCTAGCCCTCCACCACCACTTTCCACCCCCCGCTACCACCACCACCCGTTCCAGCCAGCCCCCCACCCACCCTCATCATCACCGTGAAACCCTAGTCCACCTGTCACCACCAGCCCAACCACTCGATGCCCAGCACCCCGCCACAGAAACCATAACAATGCAACCCATCCCTAATCCCCACCACAGACTCCGTCATCGAGCTTCACCCATCGACGCAACCTAGCCTTAATCTCCACCACCCAACCCCACCACCTACCACGACACCATCTTAGCCCATCAAGCGACGCCACCCGAAGTCAACCGCGACGCCACCCTAGCCCACCTGTTGAGGGAATCAAAGAAAATGGAGAAGACAGAGGGAATCGAAAACCGATGGGAGAAGTCGGCAGATGAAATAGAAGAAAATGGTAAAGTGGAGAAGACAATGGTTAGGGTTGGGGTGGAGATTAGGGCCGGTTAGGTTGGGGATATCATAGTAATTTTAATTTATGTTTGAATTTTTTTATTTTTATATAAGGACAAAGAAGTCTTTTTACTGAATCCTGGCTAAAAGTTGCCGGAATAGGTACGTTTACATTTATATCAATTATCGAGGGTTATATTTGCATTTTTAATTATCAAAAAATTATATTAACACTTATGTAAATTAGGTACGGTTATGAAACCATTTTTCTCAAATAAGTAGAATGAGCACCTCATTTTTTTAAAAAAAAAAGAGAAAAAAGAGAGGAGAGAGAGAGTAGCATGAGCACCCTGTGAGCATGGCCAAACGGGAACACTTCTTCAGCGTGTGTGAGCCAATATTTTCTGCACATAAACCTCTGACTCCCTTCACAACCTTTTTCTCTTTCATTTTTTCTATTTATAGAAACCAAACCAGTCTCAGGTAACTTTGATGTCGGTATCGCCGAAGATTTCCTACTCCACTCTCTTCGCATTCTTCCATTCTCACAATTTTTCTTCCTCAGCTCTAAAGAGCTTCAGCTCCATCACCTTCCTCACCATGTCCCGCACTCAGGTCTCGTCTTTCTCTTCACTATATTTTCACACGAATTGATGTTATAAGTTTTCGTTTGTGATCGTTAA
>JAULKM010055189.1:0-12561 GCA_032355605.1 Rubia tinctorum
AATCGAGATGTGTGTCAGTTTTTCGTTTATCTTGGTATGATTGTGAATTTAGCTGGAGCTTCATGTAAAAGGAAAGATATGCTTCTTGCTTTAGAACATGCTAGAATTGTTGAGGGATTAGAGAATGGGGATATTGTGAGTGGAAGAGGCAAAAATCAAGAGACTAGTTTGAGAAGGCAAAGGGATACTCGTTGGGGATCACATTACACTACTATTCTTCGTTTCATTGCTATGTGGAATTCTATTTTGAAAGTTATTGAAAATGTCCACGATGATGGTGACTCACAACTTAGTAAATCTTCAGCGAGAGGTTTGCTTGAGCAAATGAAGAGTTATGAATTTGTTTTTTTGATGCTTATGATGAAGCGTTTGTTGGGAGTTGTAGATTCTCCGTCCCTTGCTTTGCAACAAAAGAATCGAAATATTGTGTTGGCCGGAAGTTTGATGAATACGATGACATTTGAGTTGCAACATTACAGAGACAATGGTTGGGATGAGTTATTGAATGAAATCAACACATTTTGTGTTAACAAAACATCTCATTAGTTAATATGGAAGATGAATGGAGAATTCGTAGTTGTAGGGAAATACTTACCTAAATACAGACCAATGATAATTACTTTCGTGTTGGTACTTTTCTTCAGGTATTACTCTTTTTCTATCTACATACTTCATTTCATTTCATTTTATTTTATTTGTATTTTTTCTTTGCACGATGCTAACATTTTCTTATTCGAATACTAGGTTGTTGATAGGATGATTCATGAAATGAACAATCGGTCTCCGGAAGCAAACACAGAGTTACTCACTTATATGGCTTGCCTTGATCCAATAGACCTATTTTCTAAGTTCGATATTGGTAAGTTGGTTCGTCTTGTTGAACTATATCCAAGTGAGTTTTATGTAGAAAATCATTCCCGGCTTCATCAACAGCTTAGTACTTTCATTAACAATGTACAATTTGATCATATGTTTTTGGCTATTGAGGACTTCGGAAGTCTTGCTCAAAAGATGGTTCAAACAACAAGGAATACAACTTTTCCACTAGTATATCATCCTATTGAGTTAGCCTTAGTTCTACCAGTTGCAACTGCTTCCGTTGAACGGGTTTTTTTAGCAATGAAGAGAATCAAGACTGATTTACGCAACAGAATGGGAGATGAATGGATGAATGATATTATGACAGTGCATATTGAGAAAGCGATTTTTGTTGGGTTCGATAATGAACCAATTTTGCAACGTTATCAACGTATGCAACATCGTAGGATACAACTGTCTCCGATTTGTAGTGGTTCTACTTCTAGCAACACAAGTATTAGAAAGTAGTTTTCTATGCATTGATGTGTCTTACTTGTAAAAATCTTATTATTATGTATTCATCTTATTATGTAATCTTTGTTCGTTAAAATATTGTTGTATTAAGCATTCAATTTTTTTCTCTCCTTCTCAGCCCCCCTAGCATCAGGTCCTGGTTCCACCACTGGATGGGGGAAGTATGTTTTCTTCTAAAATAACTACTAAGCTTACCAAACAATTAAAATTATTAAATTTAATACTCCTTACCCTAACCAAAATTGCATAATTTCACTTTTGAACTCAACCGTATCAATATTTAATTATTAGTATTTTATTGCTTTCTGTATGTGATTTTTTAAAATGATAACTTAAAAGCATACTCATGTGTTATAACGAATTCAAAAATATATTACATGATAATAATATTGTATGTATAAAATAGAATAAAGTGATCGAAATTGGATCAATTTATCTCCAAAATCAAATTATCTATACTATATATTAAAGGAGAAACTCTTGGCCAAATGTAACCCTCACACTTAGCAATATCAGTTTTGCCAAATGTCTCTTCCACACTTATCTACATCACTTTGCCAAGGTCACCTTTAAAGATTATCATGTATGACTATTTAATGTTGTATTTATTCTCCTATATACATTCCTTGATTAATGCATTTACATATGTTATTCCATGCATCCAACTTTTCAATTTTAATCGTCTAATGTGCTCTCCTACAAATGTTTAACATCCACTTTCATATTTATATTCCTTACTTAATACATTTCTTGTTCATCTTTTAATCCACATATCACTAATTTGGTCAGGCTAATCTATTCCCTCGCAAATATTTATCTGTCAGGAAATTTAACTTGGTAACTAAATTTTACCTATAAATCATGTTTAATACCATATATAATAATCTAATAATTCAAACTATTCACCAAATTAAAATACTAATTTACCATATTATTTTGTAATCTCCAGTCTTCTATATAAGATTTATTCGATTAATATGAATATGTAGTATAATTTAAATGGTTTATAACATTATAATTTATTTTTCTCTGAAAACATGTATTTTTAGATTTCCTTTTAAAAGAGATATAATTTTATAAATTTAGTTAAATAATTATCATTCATTATCAACCGATATTTCTTATTTTTATCACTATAATTTTTACAAGGTAAAGTATTTTATACAACGGTTAATAGCTTTCTACATTTTCTACCTATGTATCGACAAGGATCGAGTCGATTTTCTTTCATTCAATGCATTATAATATTAATTAATATATTACTTTATTATAAATTCTGCACCATGTCATGTGTAACTCTCATATACACATGACAATAACTTAATACTTATTTAAATTATAAATTATATCATTTTTTTCCAAAATCTGTGCATCGACACGGCTGTTGTCTAGTGCCATTTTTATTGGGACAAAAATAATATAACGTACGATTTCTACTAAATACACATGTTTTTTCCTGTTAGGGTTTCCCCCCAACGAATCGAACTATTGCTTCAACTATATTTTAACAAGTTGTTTTTACAATTGATCGATACAAAATTAACAACAGGTTATAATCTCGTCCTCTTTCAACATTAACTTTTATAAACTCACTCACAAAATTTAAAAGAAAAAGTTTTTGGAAAATCGTATTTCTATGGGAAATGAAAAGATAGGTTTGAATTAGAATTATACAAAGTTAAAAGATTTTAGTTGCAATATTAAAATTTCATTATTCAGCGTGCAACCGTTATAAGTTTATGACTCGATTAATGTAACCCAAAAATTTTATCTTTATTTTTTCTAATTTACCGTTTAAAACTTGTCTTTCCATATCTTATGGAAAGACCGTATTTCAATAGACTGACTCTATTTAAAATTGTTGTGCTCAAGGTTTTTAAATTTTATGAAGTTCCTAAGAGCATCCACAATCGTAACTGCTTAACTCCACTTTTCTTAATAAGGATCACTCCTTATTTAAATAGGACTATTGTGAAATTTTAAGAACCACTCTTTAATAAATATCTGCTCTTTACTTAAGGAGTTGGTATCTCGTGCATTGTCAACCAATACACTTACTTTTGTATATTTAATCAATTATAATTTTAAATGAAAAATAAATGTATAAGAAGTGTTTGTTTAAGGAGATCCATTGTTGATAGTTGATTCTTACATCGTTTTTATCAAAATTCATGATGTGTCATTTAAAAAGTGCTTTTTAAGTACTCTACGCTACGATTCGTTTGTTTCTTTCTTTCGGGACCTGCACCTTCAAGGCCGGCCCAAGTTGTAAAGCCTAGCGGCCTTTGCACGGGCTACCTTGAATAAGCCCATTGAGCTTTTCTACATCTTTGATAAGCCCAGTATTTATTTCTAATGGACTGTGCGAGTTGTTAATCTGGACTGCTCCCACATTGTTGTATCTGAATCCTTAGTGTCAGTCCGAAGGGCTAACAGCCTAAATACAACTCTCAAATTTCTTTGAGATAACAAATTCTTAGTTCAGATCACCTAACCATTATACAGAGTCATTTTTGTATTAGTATGATGATTTGATATTTGTATTTATTTACTTTAACGACATTCTCGTAATTTTAAAATCCTATTGAAATACATAAAGTCTTGTTTTTATACCGTCTAACCATTAGACGATATTGTTTTTATAATTAACAAAACTAATAAGGTGATTTGGTGTTTGTTTTCATTTATTGTAATGGGATTTTTAATAAATTTGAAAAAATTATAAAATATATCTTGAAATGTATATAATTATAATCTGACAATAAAAGTTATAAAAACAAAACTCTCCATGATTGGTACAACAAAACGCTCTCTTTAAAAAATATATACTTTACTATCTTTTAAAGAAATTAAAATTGACATAGGTGGAACTGACATTTAATCTAATTGGCCTCTAATAATAACTAATATACTGCAAGGATATCTAAGAAACTAAAATTGATTTAACTTTTTCCGACACCAAAATTTGAAACTTAAAAAAAAAAGTTTACTGGTTTCTATCTTGGCGGTCCAAAATTAGAATCATTCCAGTTGTGTCCCGGTTCAAAGTACCCACTAACATGTTAGATTTTTAGCCCCAGGTCTTTTGTGATTTCGCTTATGGTGCTAATTGGTTCCTGTTTGATCTTGGACCGACGAACAACCCTAGATGCAACCATCGTCATGAGCAAAATCAAACTCACGCGAACCCGTTTAGATGTTTGCAACCATTTTTCCGGTCTTGTAGTCGGCTAACATTTGTGTAGTTATCAGATTTTGATGATTAGAGCCTTTGTCGGATGATGTGTCTGAGATGCCGTCGAGTAGTGCCGTCAATTCCTGAGCTCCGATCTGTAAGAACAAGCCCCCCGTGAGTCCTCGGGGGCAAATTCTCTGATTGTTATATTAGCAAGTGTGTGCGTGAGTTTGAATGATAAATAGTGAATGAATAGTAAAGTAGGCTATACCTGCACACACACTTATATATGACGGCCACCATGATGTAACCTTTGACCCTAGTTATGGTTAGGATCTCGTTTTCTCGTGGAACAAGTAATCTGGTTTGACCATCATTGGATGCCAATTATAGTTTTTGAACGATGGGCCTTGTAAGCTCATCAAGAAAAGGCCTGACTATTAACAATTGACTAGACATCGACCCCGAGTATCGACTGGGCTTTAATGTCAGGTATCATCATCGGATGAGGATAACAATGGCATCAAAGGCCGGTTACCCGTCGTCAAAGACTGGGTTTCATAGAGGGAAAAAATCAGGTCGAAAAGGCTAGGTGGCCCAAGTATAAATCAAGCAAATTCAAATCGAACCAGGTTGGCATGTGGGCCTTTATGCTTTTTAAAAATAAAAATAAATTTAGTTGTGCTTGAACCTAATTTCTGCCCCTTCCGTCTCATTAGTAATGACATATTTATTTTTTCACGATATTCAGTGATCATATTTAACTGTCAATATCTCTAGCTACATATACCAGTTCCGTATAAAAATTTGATATTTAGAAAACACATGTTAAAATGAATTCAACAATATCTCACATGATATATATATATATAAATTTATATTTATAGTCAAAGTTTATCAAACTTGACTTTGAAAAAGTAAATATGCCATTACTGGTGGAACGGAGTAAGTATATCTTAAAATTTTAGCTATGTGACTTTTAAGTAAACATGATGGTATTTATATGTCTTTAAAATAAAGACTAAATTATTTTTTTAGTACCCAACACATTTTGAAATACCATCTTTTGGTCCCCGAGTCTAATACCGCATCCATTCAGCAACCAACAAATACAAAATAATTTGTTTGGTCCCAAAACTAAATTCCGGGTGATTTTCTGGTAAACCAGAATTATTTTCCAATATTGCTAGGAGCATTTTTATAATTTAACAATTCAAAAAATTTAATTAAAAATTACCCTGAAACCCACATGCTCGTCCATTGAAACCCTTCTTCCCCCCTTTCCTTTCCCGCGCGCCACCTCTACCTGAAACCTCCGCCACATGAAACCCCCGTCCCCCCATTCCGCCGCCACCTCCACCTCGCCGTCATGGACCAGAGCCTCGCCCTCAACATCACCGAGAAAGGCTTCCCCATATCTGTCTGCAACCATATCGCCTCCAAGGTCAACGATACCATCAGCTGCGCCTCGCGCGAGGGCCGTCTCCCTCTCTCTGACCAGTACACCCCAAGGAATTTGTCCTCTCCATCCAAAGGCCGAGATCTGTCATCTTCCTGTTGACATGACGATTATGGCACTTGTGGCGCACATGGAGCCCGGTGACACCATCATCCATGGCGACAATGAGTGGTATTAGAAGAGGGGTTGTTGTACCTCTCAGGTGGTGGTAGCTACGGTGGAGGTAGCAGCGGAGGCGGTGGATAAGGTGGAGGTGGCATTAAGGTTTAGAGGGAGGGGTGGCAGAGGTGGGTCTGGTGGGGTGGCGAAGATGGGGTGACGGAGCTGGTGAAGTGGAAAGGAAAATGTCGGCATCGGAGAGCTGCAGTGGGGCAAAAGGAGGTCTAGTGGTGGTGGGATTAAATGAGGAGGGCTGAAAAAAAAGGGGAAAGGAGTAGGCGTGAGGGAAAGGGGAAAGGGGAAATGGGAGGGGGTGAAAGAAAAAAGAAATAGAAAAGAAATACTACCTCTATCTCAATTGATTTTGCATTGTAATCATTATCACGTTGTTCAAGAAAAATATTTGACAGCTAAATATATATATATATAAATATGCGGTCAAACTTTGATTGAGAATAGTGTCAAAAAAAGTAAAAGTGCAAAAACAACTGAGACGGAGTAGGAAAAGATAAAAGAAATAGAGATTGGGAAATTTTAAATGAAAATATTTTTTAATTAGTAAAATTACAAAAATACCCCCTTGCTATATCGAAAAATAATTCTGGTTTACCTGAAAACCACCCAAAATTTGGTTTTGGGATCAAAATTATTTTGCATTTGTTGGTTACTGAATGAACGCGGTATTGACCTCGGGGACCAAAGTATGATATTTCAAAATATGTTGGGTACCAACAATTAATTTAGTCTAAACTTTTAAAATAAATTTAAATATTTTTAGTGTGATATTTTTACGTTTTATATTTATAAAATTTGAACATCTGACAATCTATAAAAAAAAATTGATGGCATTTTATTATTTTTGACGTCTAAAATTTTAAAAGAAATTTAAATATTTTTATTGTATTTTTTACGTTTTATATTTATAAAATTTGAACATCTGACAATCTATAAAAAATTGATGGCATTTTATTATTTTTGACGTTTATATGTTTGATTTGATATTTGATATTTTTGTATTTCAAGGTCAATGATTTTAAAAATAAATAAATTTTGTGACCTACTCCCCCCGTCTCACCAGTAATTGCATATTTTCTATTTTAGTCCGTCCCACCAGTAATTGCATGTTTTGACCTTTCCAAATTTGGCAAGAAATCAAGGCCCAAGATTGCCCAGATTTTTGGCCCACTTTCATCAATTAATCCTACCCCTCCAAACATGTGGGCCACCACAAAAAATTAAATTTTGTGCCCATTCAACTCATGCAGATACTAGTGGGACGGAGGGAGTATTGAAGTAACAATTTTTTCAAGGATAATGCATCCTCCTTTAACATTGCATAGACACCCAATGTGTGCAAATGTATGCTCACCCATCCATACGTCGTGTCGGGGTTGTTGTGGAGAAGTTGCTGAGAAGTCCGGGAATCGGCATCGTTTGACGCTGCTGCAAAATCTAGGAAGACGATGAATTTGAAAGATGTTTTATTGCATCAATGTGCCAATTTTCTCCGATAGTGATTGACTTGCCCATATTGGCTCTGGAGTTAGTTTCCTTATTTCTCTAGGTTGTTGTGAGTGTAAATACAAATTTTGGCTGCATTTCTATTTGATCTATTTTCTCATACTTTCTTCCAGATGATCATCAACAAATTGTCTGAAACATGAGGAATGAGTTTCAAGTTAATGAGTGGATAAGCTATTCTATTTCAAGTGATTATCATAGTAGTTCAAATCCGATCTTGATGTAATTAGTTTCGTAATGACTAGTATCTTTTACTTCAATCTTCACTGTGCTCATCCAGATTTGCATTCAGTCAATGGTATCATTTTCATTTTAACGAGTAAATACTGCTACTTCTAGAAATTAAGAAGCATACTAGGATTTCAGGTTGCAAATACTGGGATTTCAGGTTGCTTTCCTTCTTCACTCTTATCTTCTTACACTTTGTAAATGGTTTTCATTCTTTTACCATTTTTGCGAATGGGCTTATTCAATATCCTACCATCCTTGCCATGGTCTCTAAATAAGCTCATAAAACAGGTAGAAAATGACCATATCATAGAGGTAAACATGCTAGACACCTAATACTCATAAGATAGGGAAATTAGGGAAAATAACCACACAAACTGGTTCTAACCATCATGCAAAACACCTAATAATCTAACTATCCACTAACAAACAAGGTAAAATGGATGTTAAGCGACATTTCCATTCCAGGAGAGCAATTCACTCAACTTAACCAACTATGGTGGCGGAAAATTCTCCAGTTTCCAGCGGTAAGAGGCTGGACGCTCCCCACCTTTGTTCAAATCTGTGGCGCGGAAAAGATTTATGCAAAAATATGACTGTTTCCAGTGAGATAGGGAAGAGAAACCACCGATTAGGAAGAGAAAATAAAAATGAGAGAGTAAAATTAATTTATGAAATTATGATACTCCTTCTGTTCCATCATAAATTGCACAAAATCTTTTTCACAGTTTTCAAGAAAAATGTTTGACCGTTAATATGTTTAATTACGTATAATAACGACAAATAAAAAGTCAATATTTAGAAATGACTTATTACGACAAATCTAACAATATCACACACTATAGTATTATTATTTATATATTTTTTCAAATGTGTGGTCAAAGTTTAACAGTGTTGATTGTCAAATAGTACGTGTTTTCAAGAAATATGTGGTCAATATATATACATATGAACCAAAACTATTATATATACACAGGAAAGGACAATTTTTTTTAAAATACCCTCTTCCCAATTAAAATATATAAAAATTGCGCATTGATCTCTGCATAAAATTTAGGCTTGCTAAAACAAGAATTTGTGTAAATAATTACACTCCGTCCCACGAGTATTGACATGATTACTTTTTCATTTTTTTTATCATCAATATCTCTAGCTTCATACAACAATTTCGCATAAACAATTAAAATTTAGAAAATAGATGTTAAGATGAATCTAACAATATCTCACATGAATTTTTTATTATAAATATATTAATATTATATTTAGGGTCAAAATTTACCAAATTTGATTTGAAAAAAGTAAACAAGCCAATACAAGGGATGACAATGGGGCTGGGCGGGTACGGATTAGGTACCTCCTTACCCATGCTCATCTAAAATTTTCATATCCATACCCGCCCCATCACCCATGGTGGGTACAATATTAAAATCCACCCCATCGCTTATTATCTAAAATTCACCCCCTCCCCATTACCCACTTGGGCTTCCATACCCACTTCAAATCTATTTTATTCGCCCTATTTATATCTCCAAAAAATACCTAAATTTTATATTTAAAATTAATATTAAAATTTTAATAATATTTATATGAAAATATTATAAGTAAAACATGTGCATTATGGATAAATAATAGTTTATTATATATTAAACTAGTGGAGTACCATAGCACGTTGCACGATATTATTAATTAAGAATTAGGATGTACATTTTGTGTTTTACATTTAAATTGAAAACAAATTTTATTTATAATTTTAAAGTTTAGTAATCTAAGGAAAACTATATAAATTATGAAGTGATATAATTAATTTAGTTAGAAATTTTTAAATGTTGAATACAATAAAAAAGGATTATTTTTATAATATTTCATTCAATTTTTTTAAAAAGTACTTATTTGAGATTCATTTTAAATGTTATCATAGTTATATGTATCTCATTGCAATAAATAAAATTAAATATCAAATGACTTAATTAGTCTCACTAATTATAAAATTTCCCCATTTAATAGTTAGTTGGTCTAAAACAAGATTTTGTCATATATAATAAATAAATAATATGAATACATATTTCTATCAAAAGTACTCTATCATTGTACTACCTCCGTTTCGTTGGACGTGACAACATAGATTTAGGTGTTTGGATTTAGGTGGTTGAAATGTATGGATGCAATTGAATTTAGAAAAGAAAAAATAAAATGAGTGGATGCAATTGAAGGAATTTTGTCATAAAAGGAAAGTATGTCAAATTCACAAAAACAACCAAAAACGAAAAATGTGCCACAACCAATGAAACAGAGGGAGTATAAGAATTCAAGCATTTGTTATTTCAGATTATGTTTTTATTATGTTTTTATTTAGTGATATATGTATATATAGTATGAGATGTTTATGGTTTTAAATATATATTTAGAAATTATATATTTTAACAAGTTATAATTGACTATATATAGTAAAGAATTAAACGAAGTAATATATTATAATATTAGTATGTTATTTTTAGGCAACTTGAGTTTATGTTAGTCAAAATGACTTCAATATCCCCGGTTGATAGTACCAAGCAAACACTTTCTACTATATGGCGTTTGAGATTAGTGTGTACATAACGCGTATAGTGGGGTGGGGCAGGTATGAAATAATATCCACGCCCGACCCACTACCCATGACGAGTATAAATTTTCATAGTCATACCCGTCTCACCCCCACGAAAACTACATCCATACCCCCTTATTGGGGCTGGGGCGCATGCGGGGCGGACGTCCACCAAAACTCGACCCACTGCCATCCCTAGCCAGTAATCATGAGACAGAAGAAGTATAATTTAATTCTAAAAGGGTAAAGTGCATGTATGCCCCCTAGTTCCTTGTTTAATGCAAATATACCCTCCAAGTTTTGAAAGTGCATACATATCCCTATAATCAGATATCAACATTCAAAATCTGAGATGTATTTGTGCACTAAATAAGCAACTGTGATATATGTGCAGTTTAAAAAAATTAAGGGATATTTGTGTGAGGAATAAAGCTATGTTTGGCAAATGTGTGCTTATAAGCAATTGTGGCTTATTTTGAAAGTAGGGGGAGACCAGTTTCCATTTCCCCCAAAAATAATTTCTGCTTTCAAAATAATCTATTTTTCAACGAGTCCGTCTCTTGAAAGACTGTCTTTCCATAAATCATGGAAATACCAAGGTTTAAAGTGTAAATTAGAAGAAATGAAGACAAAATTTTCGAGTTGCATGAATCGGGTTATAAACTTTACAACTATTACATGTTGCATAATAAAATTTTAATATTGTAACTAAAACCTCTTACATTTCTTTATTCGAATTAAACCCCGTTTTCCCATAAGGTTATGGAAAACCGTCTTTTCCAAGACTTTAGCTTTTTCAACACTTTACCAATCATTAAAAACTAATTTTTTATAAGCAAATATATTATAAGCTTGGTAAAACAAACAAAGCCTAAATCCACTTTATTCATTCTAATAAAGATGGTGGGAATATCTATGGTTTCGGTGGGGATGAACAAAGAAAAAGTGCGTTAGGTCATGTACAATGGTGAGACAACTCTGAAACAGCTATTGTGATTTCAGTTAATTATATAATCAACCTCTATCTTCCATCACAGCAATTGAGAACACAACTAGATCACTCCATTTTTTTCTTCACACTGGCTGAGACCACTTTGAGACAACTCCATGGATCCCACTTAATTTTCTCTATCATACTTATTATTTTTACCTTTAATATTTAATTCAAATAAATTTACCTAATAAAATAAATTGAAATGTGAAATTTAATATTACATTTGTAATTTTTGAATTTAATTTAATTTCTAAAAAAATAATATTTAAAATTAATTTTAACTTTTTAAAATTATTTTATGAACCAGAATTAAAAAGGACCATATCTTTTTTCAAATTTTAAAAAGAATCAAAATTAAATTTAGATTTCGAAAAATAAAAAATCAGATATTTTTGATTTTTTTTTGATTTTTTCCGATTTTTAAATAGAAAAAATAGCAAAAATAAGATTTCAAAATTAAGTTGGTAAAAAGATTTAAATTAAGTTTTTTGTAAAAAAATTTAAAAAATTCGGTTTAAAAAAAGAAAAAAAAAGAGGAGACATGTGGTGACACGTGGCCCAATTGAACTTCAACTTTAATTTGGGGCTGGTTTCGGATAAAAGGCCAATGGCTAGAGTCTCAATTTTTTGAGACCTAACTGACACCCTCATTGTGGAATTTATTATTTTGGTTCTGTCTCAATTTTTAATTGAGAGGTAGTTGGGCATATGAGCGCCTCCATTGTTGCACGCGTACGCTCTAACCAATTTCTCTAACACGGTAACACACCCTCCTATCTGACTGGAACCTGTCTGCAGATCCCTCGAAATATTTTACTGATCTCCATCAATTTGCGGAGCTATGGATGCTACAACCGCTTCCCGTGCTCTTCCGCAAGCCAGTCTTCCCTCTTCCACTTTTCTTAGATTCAGCAATAACAACGCCTCATCTGTGATGTAAGTATGCAAACAATTCTCCTTCTCCTTCTTCTTCTTTTTCGGTAATCTATCAGTCTAAAATATGGTTAAACACTTAAAGTTTAAAGGTTTGCGTTTGGTGCTTTTGGTATCGACTTCTCTTGTTTAGAATAGAATTTCCGTCATACGTTGGATCAGAAAGATTTTCCCTT
>JAULKM010055200.1:0-12561 GCA_032355605.1 Rubia tinctorum
AGCTTACAAACAGGAATCTATATGCTCGTAAGGACCAAAAATCCATTAGACTCAACTAGGTTGCAAAATGAAGGATTCAGATACAAAAACCGAAAACGGTCATCTAAACCACAAAATGATTACAAAAGAGATGTTAAATGCTCCGGAAAACACATGCATTTGAGTTCAGATTAGAAGACAGGCATATTTTTTAGGTACAGGATCACCAAAAAATCCTTGTTTGACATAGACAATCACATTAATACATCCGACAAAAAAGATCCATTTTCAATAGTTCATGAAAAATCTTGAGAGAAAAGAAAAATTAAATGAAGGGAAAAAATAAATAACAGAAAGAAAAGCCTCCCACCAAGTGAAAAAGAAAAAGAAAAAGAAATGAGCAGAACCTGTCGTACGCCATTACCTTGCTAAAAAAATTTACCTAAGCATTTCTGAAATTTGTTTTGAGCTCCCCTTGTTCTGCAGAACCTGTCGTACGCCATTACCTTGCCAAAAAATTTTACCTAGCCATTTCTGAAAGTAGTTTTGTGCTCCCCTTGTTCTCCGGTTACATCTAAAGGTTTATAGGTGGAAATGATACCATCACATTCTTATAAAACAAGTAAAACAAACTACCATCGTGCGGATGTAAGGTGCTTGGAGAAATCTTAAGTGGTATAGCAAATTTTCTTAATGAAATTTAGTTTTACCTAATTTCTTAATAATTAATCATTTTTCCCAATGTATCCTATTTAATCAAGTATGTAATAAAGTAAAGATTGACACACGGGATTTGGTTACCCAGTTCAGTGAAATTCACTCATGTCTGGGGGGCCAAGCACAATTCAAAAGAAATCAACTAATCAGAAAGACTTAGTACAAAGTACATCATACAAATATACTTATATTTTTTTTAATTATAGTGTGTGGATTCTGATCAACTATACATGATCAGATCCTCTCCTACCTTGAAACTTGTCAACGCTAGATCTTTTCCTCTCGATAAATTAAGCTATATGCTTATGAACTAATCAACAAGTTGCGGTATGTTGCGACATGTGATTTCTATCTTTTGCACTATTTTCAGAAAGATAGAAAACCTGGATTAAGAGTTTTTCGATTAAAATCATGAATAGCACAACCCCGATGTCCTTCAATATACAAACCACGAGCAATTTGGTATTCTCCATCATTGTCTACACAATATTCCAATTTCAAATATGCTTTCTAAGCATATCAAATCACTTGAATATAGGGATTTTCCGTATCAAAATTAATGATTTTCCATAAATACAATTACTTACGAATAGGGATTTTCTATAAATTTGATATACTTCAATCACACACATGAACATATATTGTGTAATCTTCTGTCTTCTATATTTCAATACTCACACAATATTTTTAAATTCTTTAAATCCTCGCAGCTCCAACTCTTTGTATGTTCCATCATGGAAATGATTTATTTCCTAAATTAGTTCCCAAATGCTAATTTAATAATAAATTGACCACATGTCACTTTATAATCTCCACCTTTGTCATTTTATGGACCTGACCATTTTGAAATTATATGCATAAAGAAACACTTGAAATTACTAGCATATGATTACTTAAGAAATCCATATTCCACAGAATGTTGGAACATAAAATAACCACTGATTCCGAATTAATAAGAAAACCAAAACAAAACCAAAAATCCATATTCAGATTATAGCGCCAAAATCCAAAATTTTAAAATAATCTCCCCCTGGGGTAAAAAATGTGTCAAAGGCAGTACCAACAGCTCCTCCTAAAATACATGATTGGCTTATGTTGGATCTTAGCCATATCAAAACCTTCAAACATGTTCAAGAGAAGCTTCTAACTATGCCTTCTCCTCCTCCAATCTGGCCATTTCTACCCCTAAAGCTGCCACCTGAATGGAAAGAGCTCCCAACTTAGAATTAATGGCCGCAAGCTTTGCCTTTTTCTCATTAACTCCAGAAGTAGTAGTCTCGAGATTCCAGGACAGATCCTTGACTTTCCTCAGATTAAAGGTACTTTTATTAGGCAACAGCTTCTCATCAATAACTATCACATAATAATTCTTGTCCTTCACCCTTTCACCCCGAACTAATGTAGAAATCATACAAGGATAAACTAGTACATGTTTGGCTTTAGAGGAGATAGCCTATTTCATAATACTCTCTTAATGCAACAAGCTTATACTTAATGGCTTCTTTGTTTTGACACAATAAATTAGCTTTGAAATCTCTCTAGTTAAAGCAATAGCATTTGTAGACGGAATCCATAAGTTCACAACCATATGATATAGAAAAATGCCTGGAAGATCGGAAAGAGGCATTAGAATATCATTGAATTGACCACTGAGTCTAATATCCACCTGATACTTCAGCCAAAATTCGATCATCCGTGACCCCAAGCTCTTCAGAAAAAATCCCCTCAAATTTAAGAGTTATCAACCCAAATTCTTGTTAATTAGATTTACAGAAAATTTAATCACCTTGCCTCTCACATAGGCCCTATCACACCAAGAGGGATCATGCTCCAAATTCCCAGCCATTAAATTCGAATAAAACTTGTAGAGATCTTTGTTATAATCTTCATACAATTTGGCTGCAGTTTTCAAGCCCAAATGTTCCATAAAATTAGTGAAGCCACACTCTTTGTATACTTCCAAGTCCACTGCCCTCTCAATAATGATTTTTATTTGGGAAAAAGCTCCCATATTTCTTCACAATCATCATCATAAAAGGTTTAAGATAAAGCATTACTTACTGATGGTGGCGGTGGGTCCAACTTCTTCTTCGCCATAAGAGTTACTTTCTTGGTCTTCTTTGCTGGCCGAGGTGATATTGGAGTTGTCACTTTCCTCTTAGATATCCTAAGTCTTGTCTGAATGAAATCATCCAAAACTTCATCACTTGAATATGGCAGATCCTCTAGTTGGAACAAGGTAAGCTTGTTCAATACAAATCCTATGTTCCAACATATTCGTGCTCAACCATGGGGTCATATCCCCCTGTCTCCTCTACTTAAGTCTCCTCCATAAGTACTGAAGTATTGCCTCTTTCATTATCAAAATGACAACCTTTAAAACCCATTCCAATATCCGTGTTCCCATACTCAGACTCATCAATATCTATAGCATCCACACATGCTTCCCATGTTTCTTGTATTGGAACATACCTAACTTCCCCATCTCTACTATCTTAAAGCACAATTACAAGGGTCCTAAATGCCTTTAGATTCTCATTCCTCTTGGCTACTCTTAGATTATAGGGCACCAGCTACAGTATGTTTTTGGATTTAACCATCTACATTGCCTCATCCCTGGAATTCTTTAACTCCTTAATCTGAACTTTACTAGGGCCAAAGGCATAAGAGTAAACCATGAAGAATTATTCATCATCATGCATGGACAATACCCTCACTATCATAGGAATGACCCTCTAGCACCGGTTTTTTGAAATTCTAGCACCGGTTTTTAGGAATATAAAAAACCAGTGCCTAAGTAGGGGCTGAATGGTTTTCACCGGTTTTTGATTAGCATCGGGTTTCTAGAACCCGTGCAATATTAGCACCGGTCTAAAAACTGGTGTTAAATTTACAACGATTTATATGGTACCGGGTAAAACAACCGGTGTTAATTTGGGGCATCGATCATTTTTTACACCGGTTAAAAAATACCGGTGTTGAAATTGGAACAAGATTTCAATTTGTACCGGTTCAAAACAACTTGTGTTAAAATTGGAACATGTTTTTTATTTGCACCAATTTTTAGAAAATCGGTGTTAAAATTTTCACCTGTTTATTATTTGCAATTACAATTGGGCGCTGACCGAAGCTGTGCGCAACTGCTCTATTAGTTCCATTTGGAAAAAATAAAACTAGATTTGAGTGCTGACCACAGTTGTGCATAGCTTCTCTATTAGTTCAATTTGGGGAAAACAACACTAGAATTGGGCCTTGACCGCAGTTGCACGCAACCACTCTAATACTTCACTACCAACAATAAAACAGTCTAACAACATATATATGGCCACATCTAACAACATCAAAAAACATTCCACAAAATGTATGATACAAAATTTATAATCTATGGGACTAAACATAACTATCCCAAACACAACTATCTATGGTACTAAACATATCTTTAACTTAAACTAGCAATTAAATCATATGGCTTATACACATCAAATCACAAGACTAATTCACACATCTATGGTCCTTAGAAATGCTTAGATGTACCCCATCATACCTTATGGAAAATGTGTCATGTTTCTATCCTTAACATCACCCTTTAAGGATTGTACTGGCTGCATTAAATTTAGTATTTGTCCTCATTATTTTCTTTACATTCAAGAAACTTGGATCCAAGTTTCGTTGCATCTTTTGTCATCACTTATATGTTCTAGGCAATGGTCATGCCGATTTATATAAAGCTCCACATTATTGAAAGGATCAAGTGAACTGCTTGAAACATAGAGGAATACACAAATGTGAGAACACTACGCAATGATCAATTGTTATAACTGAGCTCACAAACCTAATTGTGAAAGACATCTCAAAAGGATTGTGCATCAGGAGCCAAGTTATGAACCAAACAAGGAAAAAAGAGCCCACCATGAAGTAAGCACTGATCTTTCTGACATAACTTTATAAGTCAGGCCTTCAGTTATATGCATCTGAATTCATGCATACACCCTATTTAGTTGTTCTTCTCCCGCACACATTCAAAAGACAAGTTAGACATCAAATGTTTTACACTATTAATCTGAATCATATTAAAGTTCCACTACATGCCTTATATTTTTCATACATCTAACTGCCTACATCCTAATTGGTTCAATATATTTATCTTCCTCTGCACATTTTGTTAGGTAGAAACCGTAGAATGTGCTCTAAAATTTCTATTAACATTAACAAATCAGTAGTTCTCAACTTGTCATGTCTTCCTCTCCTCATAGTTTCAGTCATATTTAGATTAATAAATCCATCTTACTATCTTAGCATTGAAACTATCATTCAGGTTCCTGAGAAGAAGTGCTAATTTATGCACACTTTTTTATAACAATAAAAAAGACCAATTCTTCAGCGGAAACAGTGGAAGAATACTAACTAACATGGAAATGATTCAGGTCACTAAAAATCTCGAACACAATATTGTATACACCATCTCAAAAATTAAAAAGAAAACAGGTTCAATAAATCAATTTTGAAATACATATTCAAAAGAAAGATTGTAAATTTGCAGTTATATTTCAAATCTGATTATGCATGCATTTATGCAATTCGATTATTCGATAAGTAGTGATGAGCACAATGAACATCATAGATATGAAAACTCAAAAGCAACTCATATAATCTCATCTAGTTTAACTCCTAAAAGATGTGTCCATCATAAGAAACTCCTTGGTTATCGAGGAAACTTACTGTGCGACATCACATAAAGTGTAGTAAGCTAACCAAAGGCTACACATCAACAAAACAAATAAGAAAAAATGAACGGAACCTTACAAAGTTGTTTGCTCACATCAAAACAGAGACAACCAGAAACAGGTTTCAAAGCTATATAGACAACATGAGACTATCCACTCAATCCTATTATTACATAGTTGAATCACCGATTACCTTGTGTGCTGCCTTTGAAATTGAAAAAGAGCCAACCAAAAGTATATAATCAATCAGTAAAAGCAAAAAGGAAAGTTTAAATTGAATATCGAACATGATGAATTCATCTGAAAGAGGAAAAACAAACCATATTCCATCATAAAAAACTTAATTCATCACAAGAAGAACGACAAGATGGAATTATTTGGAATCGGAATTGCTAGATAAAAATAGAAAAATATGCCTTGCCCAAATTTTTGATCGTGTAATCGAAGCTCATCATCGGCCAAACATGAGTAGGCATTACTTTGGGAGTGGCCAAACGGGAGCTCCAATGACTCGGCATCGGTAGTTGAGTGTCGTACAAGGCAGAGGAACGCCAATGGTGTGAGGGTGGTGGTGGAGGGCCGATATTGTGAGGGTGGTGTTGGAGGGCCGATGGTGTGAGGGGGTTGGCGATTGGCTGATGGTGTAAGAGGGGTCGCGATCGAGAGATGTTGAGAGGGATTGAGAGAGATGAGAGGTGAATGTATAGATTTGGGTTTTAGCTATATATAGCCGAAGATTTAATGGGTCAAGATTCAATGGATCAAAAGCAATCAACAGTTCACATTCATTTAAATCAATTACACTTATATTTATTTTTTCTTTTAAAACTCATATAGTTTTTAAATTATTATAATTTTTATTTTTATCTTATTATTTTAGTGTTAAGTCCTTTTTTAAAATATGATTTTATGCTAATTTATATTCCATTTTTAAAATTAAAATTTCATATTTTTAATAAATATATTTTAAGCGAGTAGAATCTAATAAGTCATAAAAAGTTATGTATGTTCATAAAATTTAATAATATCAAAATTCAAAAATATTACTAATATATATTTATATTTTTTTTAAACTTTTGCACATCCCTCCATTTTTTTTTGAAATTGTCGAATCACGAAATTAGAGACACTAAAATTCAATTGAATAATATAAGATTGCGAATTTGCGATTTGGGCATGTATGGGTGAATCGAAAGGCCTCAAAGTGTCAATTTTAATTACCTGTACACAATTTTGGAAAATTACACTGTGGCCCAAAATTGTGTTTCCCCATTATCCATTGCTCCAAATTACATAATTTTTGTTATTCTTACCTAAATATAAAAATATTAAATAATATATTTTTTGGTCAATATTTGGAAAGCGCTAGTAGATGTTTTAAAGTAATTTAGAGTTGATTACATATAAATAAGGAAGAGAAATCGAAGAGGATTACGGATATGTTATTGTGCCCGATCGATGATAAATATTCCGTTACGGGTTTGGGAAATAAATTGGGGGTGTATAGGGAAACGCCACTTTTGAGCGGATTTCAATTTGGAGTTACGAGTAAAGATTTACTTTTTCCACTTAGGTCCCTCCAAAAAAATTGGAACTGTCGAATCCCGAAATGAACGACACCAAAATTCAATTGAATAATATACGATTGCAACTTTGAGATTTGGGCTTGTATGGATGAATGGAAGGGCCTTGAAAGTCAACATTGATTACTTGTACACAAATTTGAAAATATTACACCGTGGCCCCAAAATGTGTTTGCCTAATATCCATTGCTCCAAAATACATGATTTTTGTTATTCAAACATTTAAATTTTTATTCATATTAGTTCAATAAAGGTTAATCGTTAATAAATTTAAATCAAGTTAGTTATAGTTCAAGTCAAAAAAAAAAGAAGTGAACGATTTTGAAAGTCAAGAAAAAAATAATTTAGCTTAGAGCGGCTGCGGGGAAGATATTTTTGGAAAATATTTTAAACTTTTTTGGCGATTTGTTTTTGAAATTTGAGTGGGAAGATTGAAATTTTAAAATATTTAGCTTAGAGCGGTTGTTCGCAGCTGCACCCATCAAATGAATTTTTTGGAAAAATAATTTAAATTTTTTGCCGATTATTTTGTAATTTTGGGATGGAAGAATTTTAATTTTTTTAACATTGGTTTTTTGATTGACACCGGTTTTTTAAAATCAGTGTTAAATTAGCACCGTTTTTTTTAAATTAATACCGGTTTTTTTAAATTTTTTTGCCAAAATTTAAAAAAGATTTGGCAATTTTTAAAAATATTTTGGCTGGAAGATTGAATTTTAACATTCTTAGCACTGGTTTTTTAATTAACATCAGCTTATTGAACACCGGTGTTGGGTTTTTTAAAATTAACACCAATTTTTTGAAAATCGGTGTTAAATTAGCACCATTTAAAAAAAGTAACACTGATTTTCAAAAAACTGGTGCTAATATATTTGGGGCACCAGTTTTCAAAAATTAGTGTCGAAAATCCGGTGCTAGTGGGGTGTGTATGTGGTAGTGCCTATAAGAAACCTAGGTTTATGGTCTTGAAAATTTTCAATATCTAAAGTACTCCTAGTCACCAACCCCTCTATATCATTATCTAATACGTTCCCCCTCGAATTTTTAGGCCGTGTGAAATCTATGGAAAATCTGTTAACATTTTGCCACTCCAGAAATTCATCCACACTTAATTCCATGCTATGAAGATAGACAGAAAGAGCATTAGGAGCATCAAGACCTGTTACTTTATGTTTATTGGAGTTGATAATGAACGGAGGGTGTGGTTTCTTAACTTTGCCTTTTAAGAGGTCCATTTCTCTGGTTGAGGTATCTTGAATTCTTCCATCGGCCATTGTTGCTTTTTTGAGCTTGGGAAAGCCGCGACAATGAGTTTAAGTAAAAAGGGTTTTGTGTTTCAACACAAATGAAACTCTTAATGAACTCGTGACCAAGAAATCCCAAAATATTTAGCAATATTATCTCAACAATACTTCCAAAATCGAAAATGCCAAGAACAAAGGAATATGGTAGCGAAAATAGAGGGAAGAATATGGAGGGATGGAAAATTTTAAATAGAATAACTTCTTCCCCTTTTAACCTCAATAGGCGTAATTTACCTTTTCTATTTCAAAGTAAAGTCATCATTACTCCTTTTCACCCGATTGTAACTCACTTAATGTAAAAAGTCATTCAACTTTTAACATAGCTCCTTAAATATTTTTAGTTCTCATTTTCTTCTTTCTTCTTTCAATTTTTTTTTCAAATTTATATACAGAAGTAAAATAAGTACCTCAAATTCAACATACACCTAGGTGTATTCCCAGGAGCTCAAAATTTGCGGTGTCCAAGGATTTTGTGAAGATATCTGCAAACTGCTCAGATGTTGGAACATAGGAAACAACTACTTCTTTCCTTTCAACCAAATCCTGAATAAAAGGATTCCTTATATAAATATGCTTTGTTCGAGATTTTTTATATATGTTAATTTCACTTTTGTTGTCACATAATCCCTTTAGAGGCCCTTCTTTAATTCCATATTCATCCAACATTTATTTCATCCACAATAGATGTGCACAACTTCCAAGTGCAAGATACTCAGTTTCACCAGTTGATAAGGAGATTAAATTTTTTCTTGCTATTCCAAGACACCAGATTCATCCCAATAAAAATAGGCACTGCTAGTGCTTATACAATCATCCGCATTACCAGCTCAATCAGAATCACTTCAACAAACAAGATGGGAGCCTTGTTTTTTAGAATAAAAAAAATTCCATAATTACATGTCCCACTAACATTTTGAATTATCCCTTTGACCGGAGTCATGTGAGATTCCTTAGGGTCAGCCTGAAATCGTGTACATACTCCTACGTTAAAACAAATATCTGGCCGACTTGCTGTAAGATACAGTAGACTTTCAATTATACTCTCGTACAAGGTGTGATCAATTCCAATCCCTTTACTAAATGCTCATATCAAATTCAACTTGCATCAAAGTATCAAAATTATGTACCATTGATGGTGAAGTAGAGTCAAAAAAATTATCATTAACAAACATTTGGGCAATTATAATATATGAATATTTTTTAAAAACAAACCTGGTGCAATCTACTCCCCCTTGAAGATAACCTTTCTAGATAACAAAAGTGGTGCTTGTTTTATTACATACAAAGCCTTCTTGAGTCAATACACATGATGTGGGAAGTGAGGATCCCCAAATCCTTTGGGTTGTTTCACACATACTTCCTCATTAACCACAACCTTTAGGAAAACACTTTTGACATCCATCTGGCATAAAGTGAAATCCCTAATGCAAGCAATAGCAAGTAAACTGAGAATAGATTCTAACCTGGCAACTGGTGTGAAGGTCTCATCAAAATTAACTCCTTCGACCTGAGTATAACACTGAAAAATCAAACTTGCTTTATTCCTTGTAATATTGCCTTCAACATCGGACTTTTTCTGAAATATCCACTTTGTTCAAATGACATTTACCCCTTTAAGATGAGGAGTTAGATACCATACATAATTTTCATCCAAAATTTCCAAGTTCTTCTTGAATTGCTACAATCTAATATTCATCGAGGGGAGCTTCCTTGTAATTTTTTGGTTCAATGAGAAAGATGAAAAACTCTAGTCCAAAAAGTTCTCTGTAATCAACCTGAGGGATTGTATGAGTTCTCTTAACACTAGGTTCAGGCTTTAATTGAGTTGGAACATGAGGTGCTACTGTAGGAGTGAAAGTCTTAACATATTGGATATGGTCAAGTTTAGCAGTAATGTCTGAATGTTCGGATGTTCCAACATAGTTTGGCTAGTCAGAAGATTAGTTCAGTGCTGGAACATAGTCTTAATATGGTTTATCTTCTCCTTCAAGAAAAACCTGTTTATCATTAGAATCATCCACAATGACATGTATGGATTCCATAGGAGTATTCTTACGAAGATTATATACTCGGTAGGCTCGACTGTTTACAAAATACCCAAAAAAAATATCCAACATCACTGTAGTTGTCAAAATTTACCAGTTGTTCTCTATCTCTTAGAACATAAAACTTCTAAGCCTTTCATATTTCAAGCCCCATTTTGCTTGGGAATGGTCAAAGATACACTCGGTTAATAGTGTAGCAAGCTGTATTGATGACCTCTACCTACCATTTCTTGCAAAATTCTTTCTAAACCCGCATGACTCGAGCTATTTGTTGTAGAGTCCCATTCTTTCTTTCCACAATGCCTTTCTGTTAGGGAGGTATTCGTGTGGAGAATTCTTGTTGAATACCTATCTCATCAAAGAAGTAACTAAATTAGGAGTTCTCAAATTCTCTACCATGATCACTGCAAATTTTAATGAACTTACCCACTGGACTGCCTATCTCCGTTTGCAATTTGATCTCCAAACTTCTGAAAAATTCCATAGTATCAAATTTTCCATTGAGAAATGCTTCCTAAGAGTATCTAGAGAAATTGTTAACACACAAAAATATGTACCTCTTACCACTCACACTAGGTGTACTTAATGGCTTCATCAAATCAAGGTGTTATGGTTCAACTTTTCTCCAATTGGTGATATACTGAACAGATGAGTAGGTGATCGATTTTTGTTTGTTTGTTGACATGGATGGAACATGATTTCCTTGTTGTAAGTAAGTGTAGGTATACCTCATACTACCTTCAACTTGTAAATCTTCACAAGGAATTTGTAGTTGATACGTGATCTGCACCTAAATGCATGTGTTAACCAATGCATTTGACATGTTAATATTTTGTTTTTGTTAGTTAATTTCTAGTTTTAGCTAGATTTACATTACAAAGGGTTTAGATGATAGTTGGTTGTTTTCTTATCTAAATCCCGAGTTTTGTTGACTTATTTGGATCTAATGGACACTATGTCCTCATGAGCACCTATATCTTCTTTTGTGAGCTTATTAGTAGGTTCCTCATGAGCACTTCAATGTACTTTTGTAGAAGGCCATCCACAGGGGTGTTACTAGAGAGTAGAAGGCCATTCTAAAGGATAGTAGAAGACAAAAGGCCACTAGTAAAAATCTGGCAGAAGATGGAAGAAAACTTAGAAGAAGAAGGATTCAAGGAGCGAGGAAGGAAGAACCGGCACGTCCGCGCCATTAAACACGACCAGTGCAAGCAAACACAATGGTTCCGGGTTATTTTGGCATAAGCCACAAGGATAAGTATGACCAGTTCCAGGCCAGAGGTTTTGTGCAGCTAAGTGTGGCAAGGGCCATGCAACTCTACATGACCTGTGCCGCTCCAAAGTCAGCATCCAAAGACCATCTGGATGCCCATAATATTTTACACAACCTGCGCTATCAACCTTGAATAAATTAGCTCCCAGTCGATAGCCCGTAAGTATTTACATGGCCCGTGACGTTCAGAAAGGAATATCATGTACCTGGCTGGCGGCCCGCGAAGAATTACATGACTCATGTCATTCAAATGATCGGGAGGGAACTCCTAGATAGCATCGTATGATGGAAGACAATGCCATGCCCATCAAAATGGGCGAGATCAATATCCCAGGCGGCGGCCCGTGTCGGACAATGCGGGTCGTGCCAAGCCAATCTAGCACGGCAGCGCCAGAAAACACACGTTGAGCCAGACCTAGGCAAAAATTATCGTGCCCTCTTACACGAGCCATGTTGATGGAAACTTGGGTTTCTTGTCACCGTTTGGGCCTTTTAGATGAATTGATGGCAAAAAATTTCATGTTTTGGCTTAAAATTAGAAATTTTCCAAATCTGAAATTTTTTGGCCAAAATATTGCAGCGCATGAGGCCTGACACGAGGCTACCTTTGTGCACACGAGGCCTCACATGAGCCTACCTCGGGCTTACATGGGTTGGCACAAGGCACCTCGTGTGCAAAAGGGATTTGGCATAAGGCACCCTTGTGAATGGTGCTCTTTTCCCCTTCTTCCTCCCTTTTTCCAAAGAAACCTTATCACCTAACAAATCATATTTCTTACACCAAAAAGCATGAGATTTGGACTCAAAATTTATCCCAACAAGAGTTTCATCCCAATATCCTTTTTCTCACACAAAAACATTGATAAGAGGTCAAAATATCATTTATTATTATTTTCTTAGTTTAATATTTTGAGGAGGTCAACACTATACTCTTTT
>JAULKM010055231.1:0-12560 GCA_032355605.1 Rubia tinctorum
TTATTTGAGTTGGGCGAGATCCTCAAATAAATAAAGATCCAATTTTCCGCAATCCAGAGTCTTCGCAAGGAGATTCACTTCTACTGGTGCATTTTATTTTTTAACAATAGTTGATGATTATTCCAGATATGTTTGGGTTTATTTATTAGTTGCTAAGTCTGATGTAGCATCTAGATTTATTGAGTTTTGTGCTTTAATCATGAGCCAGTTTGGGTGCTCTATTTTTCGTGTTCGTGCGGATAATGGTGCATAATTTATGCCTTTGAGATCAGACTTTGCTGAATCTGGGATTATTTTTGAGACATCTATGGTCGATACACCAAAGAAGAATGGCCGTGTTAGCGCAAGCATCGTCACTTGTTAAATGTGACATGAGCATTACGTTTTCAGGCTAATCTGCCAGTTGACTTTTGGGGGAGAATGTGTTCTTACAGCCGCTTATTTGACTAACCAGACACCGATAAAGAAACTCAATGGCCACACTCCATTTCAGTTACTATATGGACGGGTTCCAAATTACAAGCTTTTGCGGGTATATGGATGTCTGTGTTTTGCCTACTACATTCCCAGATTTCATGAAAAATTTGCACCAAGTAGTCGTTGTTGTTTGTTTCTTAGATACACTGCTGGAAAGAAAAGCTATTTTTTTATGATTTAGAATCCCATACTTTCTTCAACAATCATGATGCCGACTACTTTGAAGATCAGTTTCTATATGCTATGATCCCTGATTCTCCGTCTTCAGTTTCACCAGTGCATACCGACGGTGCCACTACCTCACTGTCGGCATCACCATCGCCAATCCCAGAGCATCACTCGTCGCAGGCTCTTTCCCCGCCCTCGCAAAAGGATGCCATGGCTAGCCTCGATTGTTGGCTTGCACTGTCGTCCGATGATTAGAACTCCGACATACAGCCCGAGCAGTCACCGAACCCACCGCACGCACCGCCTGTTGCTTGCTGCCACTTGTCTCTCACGCGGCCGAGTGACCCGCCGACTCCTACTGTATATCCGCTTGATGCAGCATCCCTTGCTCCTTCCTCCTCCATTATTCCCGCTCAACCATCTAGTTCACCGGTTAACCCTGCCGCCGAGCTGCCTCTTTCCTGATAGAGTGTTTGCGATCATCGACCTCCTACATACTTGGAAGATTATGTTTGTACTTTTACTTATATTGAAACCCCCACTGCTATGATCACTCATACGTCATCACATTCCTCAGGTGTCATTTATCCTCTTACCTATTTTGTAAATTGTGATAAATTTTCTAGTACGCATTCTAGATTTTTGGATGTAGTAACTTCTAGTGCAGATCCCACCACTTACTCTAAGGTGTCGAAGCATGCTCATTGGCATGATGTTATGGCTGATGAGATCAATGCTCTTTAGCGCAATAAGACATAGACTATTACTTCTCTACCTCTAGATAAGATTGAAATTGGATGCAAATAGGTTTATCGTACCAAATTCATGTCTGATGGTACCATTGAACGTCACAAGGCTCATCTGGTGGTTCTTGGGAATCGTCATATTGAAGGGATTGACTATACTGAGACATTTTCTCATCTTGCGAATACGAGTTTGGTTCGCTTGTTTTTCTCAGTTGCAGTCATTCGTGGTTGGGAGTTTCATCAAATGGACATAATGCTTTTCTACCTGGTGACTTGCATGAGAGGTATTTATGCGTCCTCCTCCGGGCTATCCTGCGTCCCCAAGCCAGGTGTGTCATCTACAGAAATCTCATTATGGTCTTCGGCAGGCTCCTCCTAATTGATTTGCTAAATTGGCTCAGGCTTTACATGCATTTGGCTTCATTCAGAGTAAGGCAGATTACTATCTTTTTTATTTTACTCGTGGCTCAGTTTCTTTACATGTACCTGTCTACATGTATGATTTGGTTATTTCTAGTAGTTCTTCGTCACTCATCTCTGAAAATAAGAAATACTTGAGTTCTTGTTATCATATGAAGGATCTTGGTATACTTAAGTATTTCTTGGGTATAGAGATTGCTAGAAGACCGGATGGGATGTTTCTTTCAACACAGAAATATGCCCTGGATATCTTATCTGACACAGGTCTATGGGCTTCTAAGCCGACTAATTTTCCTATCGAGCAACAACATGATCTTGCAAAAGTTGAAGGTACACTTTATGATGATCCTGAGCGATACCGATGCCTGGTTGGTTGCCTCATTTACATGACCATCACTCGTCTTGAGCTTAGTTATTCTATTCATACGTTTGCTCAGTTCATGAAGTATCCCTGTGTTCCTCACTGACTAGTTTTGATTCGAGTTCTTCATTACTTTAAGAGTCATCCTGGTCAGAAAAGGGCATATTGTTTTGGGAAAAAAGGAAGTACATCTATTTTCATGTGGGGCCCACAATCATTAATGGCAAAACAGTCAATCTCATTCCAGCTTTCAAGTCTGAGGGTATTTTAGTCTTTACAAATCAGACAACTACCGGAAAATGTAAGTCAACGCCGAAATTGGTGTCATAAGGTCATATTTGCGCTTCCCTTCAATAGTTAGGGTTATATTTGCACTAAAAATTAAGTCAGGGTTATATATGCACTTTTTCAATTACATAGGGTTATATTTTTATATTTCCCTATCATTTAAAGTTACTTTGCAAAGAAATACTAACAATTTTTAACTTGATAAGGTGACCTTTAAACACTTTCTTTTTATATAAAAGAAGTGCACTCTTTAATCCTTATAGGAGTAAATCCTTTCATTATTGATGCACTAAATGTAATTTTTAACAACTTTATTCCTTCCTCTTAGAGTGTGACATATTGATAAAGAAATAGAAACCCTTTCCTTCTAACTGTTTAGTTTGTTGAAGAAATCAAACCCATAGTAAATGTTTTATGAGCGTGCTAGGATTATCAATTGTTATCAAAATATGAATGGGTATTGCATTTAAATTCGAGCTTAAAGTACATAATCTCTCTGTCCCATCTAATTCTGCACAAGTTGAATTTCGTCATTAATTCAAAAAAATTGATCATTGATATTTATAAGTTTGTGTAAATATAAGTTATAAAAAGTTGATATTTTAAAAACCCATATTATTTCGAATCTAACAGGATCACATATGAAAATATGCTAACTTATTTATCGATTCAAATTTGAGGTCAAAGTTAAATAATTTTAACTAAATGAATAGTAACATTGGAGGTGCATTATAAATTTCATAGCAAGTATTTATGAGATTGTAACGTTTATAAGTAACATTTTGGTGTGTTTGTTAGACCTGTGCTTATAAGCAAAACTGACTTATCTTTAAAGAGGGGGAAGATCAGCTTCTGCTTTTCCTCCAAAAATAGCTTATGCTTTCAAAATAATCTATTTTTTAACACTTTACCAAACACTAATAAGTGATTTGATTATAAGTAAAGTAGGTTATAAGCTCTGCCAAACAGAGTCACAATTCCCCCAAATAATTTTTAATGTTCATCCATGGTCTTAGCGTTGAAAGTTTAGACATGGTTATGTGATATCATAACTTATTCAAATATGACGCAAAGTTTTAGAAATACTTGCACACGAGTATTTGGATCTTCTCATCAAATTCAGAAAACTTGATCTATTGTTAAAAAAAAACAATATATGATCAAAAAATTGGTTAGATTTCGGTTAATGGCTCGTTATGTAAATGGAAATTTTCACTTAACACTCCCTCGATAAAATGAAGAAAAAAAAGAGAATACAAAAGTTCATTGTTTGATAAATATTTTAATCATTTCCATTCAATTCACCCGCCGTCATCAACACCAAAAACAGAAGCTTGTACTTTGATGCTTTTCACAAAATTCCATCTTCAAATTTTTGGAAGAAAATTGGTAAAAAGTTAGAAAAACAAGAAACAAGTGTATGGGTAGTAATCAACCTTTCAAAAAATTTAAAAAATTAAACCGTCTCTAGGAGGGGGTTTATAGGGTTCCCCTCCTTTTTCTATTAACCTCAATTCGCACAATGTGTGACTACAACATATGATGTTGGATAAACCCGTTACACAAAGATGATATATAATTTTACAATTCTAGTCTACATTCTCAGTGGCTGAAAGAGAGTTACACATAAGTCCTAATCAATATTACAATACTAAACGGAAAGCTTATGTGGAAATGAGAAGAGAATCCCAAGAATAAATGGTTAACATTGTGTTGTCATATTGTAGTCACAATAATATCGACCAAAGACTACCATCAGAATAAAAGAATAGCTCTTAATGATGTTTGGAAATTTTGCTAATTAAAATCTTTGACTGATAAAATAAGATAAGATTGACTAAAACCTTAACCTGTTAAGGTAAGATTGATCATTTTTTTAAATTTTAGTATTGTGATAGTTGTACAATGCGTGAATGTGGAAATGATGCTAGTGAACAATCTTAGCATATACATATCTTAGCGATGAAGAGTATCCATCAATTTAATTCCACATAATAGCCACCAATATTTCCATATGGTGATGTATGAAGGAATTGGAGTTAAAACAAAAAATAATCAATACATTAGATATGTCAAAGTGTTCATTAACATTTAATAACATTATTTATTTTTTAATTTCTTTCTATATTGGATTTGTTGGATTCAGTGAATACTGTTGATTTTTTTTCCATCGATTATTTAAACGTAACCATCGCATTCACTTACAACCGTTTATTTCAAAGATTTTTCATTAAAAACTAACAAAAGCAGACAAGATTTTTGATTCCATTCATTTCATTCTAAGATCTTTAACTACCAAACAACAAAAGCAAGCAATTTGCGATTCCATTAATTTCTTAAGTTGTGTAAGCTCTTGTTTATTCCATTTCTCAATATTTGAATTTTGACTATATGTGTTAACATTCAATGGAATAAGTTCTGGCAGACTATGAATAAGTAATAATGTGGGGCACATTTTTGTGTTGCCTCTACTTCGTTGTAGTGTCAATTTTTAGTGAACACAAATTTAATTCTGCTATAGAATTATTGCCATTTTAGCTTTGAGTACTGACATGAACATCTACATAGACTATTTCATCTTTGTTTTTTCAACATGTGGCTTTGTTTTGTCGAAACTGTGTGTGAATTGGCTCATACATTTATCTTTCAATGTAATTCCACATAATAGCTATTCAATATTTCCATATGTTGAATTCAGGTCAACAACTAGAACAATTTTTTTTAATGAATGTGATACGTCAAAGTGGTCAAACACACGTATCCAAACATTATGTAACATAATTCATGCATTAAATTCTTTCTGGATTTGTTGAATTTACTAAATGCAATTTATTGTTACAATTTTTATTTCTAAAAAAATTTACTACCAAACAACAATAAACAGGTAAGATCACAACAATCTCAAAGTTTTGAACAAACTAATTTAAAAGTTTCATTTATGAATCTTGAAATTCCAGATCTTGAATTCTTTTTCAGATTAGCATTTCAGAATCTTGAAGATGGATCATTCAGAGCTTGCCAATGTTGTTAATGGTTAGTCCTTCTACTGTCACTTCATTGTTTTTAACCTTATTTTTCTCATCTTTGCTATTTTAAAATTAAAATGAGGATTTTTTCCATTTTCAAAGATGATTTATTTTGTTTGTAGTTGAAATTTAGATTGATTTTGTTTTACTTGGTTGTTATAAGGATATACATCTTTTAGTTTGCTACATTAGAAATTATTCACCTGTTTTAGTGATTTTGATTTTGCCGGTGTCCCACTTATAGAAAACGCAAGGAATAGCACCTTAATAACCTCTACCAAGTATATAGAGTTATACGTCGGGAAAATTTCAATGTGTCTATAAACAAGTTCAGTTTCATAACCTCAAGTGTAGTTTTCTTAGGTTTTGTTGTTTTTGATCAAGGAATAGAAGTTGACCTTGACAAAGTCCATGCCATAATTGAGTGGTCAGTTCCCACTTTACTACGTGATGCTAAAAATTTTAAGGATTGGCAACATTTCATAGAATATTTATAAAGCGTTTCAGCTCTATCATGGCTCCTATAATAAATCACTTGAAGGAAGGTGAATTTCAAAAAAGTAAGGTTACAGTCAAACTTTTAAAAAAGTTTAGAAAATGATGACCAAAAATCCATACTCATAAAACCTCCTAAACTAGGGAATGACCCAAAATATTTAGTTCGTTGGATGAATTTAGTTAGCTGGAAAGGACATCCATGTGAAGATTGTACATGGTTTACTTGTTTTGAATTGCAGCCAATAATCCATGGTCTTTATGAGAAGATTAATAACAAAACTCGTCGGTATCCATATTTTTCAAACCGGTGAGAAGGATTAGGAATGAAAATGGATCTTAAGTAGTTAATTTCTTGAAAACTATTCACATGTGTAGTAATCAGGAATAGAATTTCATAGTTTAAAAGGTTTTTATTTCTTAGTTTCTTATTTTTAGAATATGAGTTAATTTAATAATGGTTTATCTTGTTTCATTTTAGTTTTTAGAATGGACATTGTTTTTTTAGGAAAATTAAAGGGAAATTCATTTTACTATAGGATTACTTTTTAATTTTAAATAATGTACCTTTCTCTTAGGAATGCAGGCAGACTGAGTTTATTATATTTCTTGCAATTGACATTGTGATTACGAGTTGTGTGATGCAGATTAACTTTTAGGTGCGATGCCTAAAATATCCCGAGGTGTGACGCCAAGTGTTTAGTAGTAATTCCTAAATTTATCTTTGTTTCCTCGAGGTTCCATAGTTTTTCCTATCTACAGCCATAACCTCTTTGTATACCTACTCTAAAGCCAAGTTCCACACCTAAGATCCGTTATTAACATACACTATGTTGGTGTTGCATCACTCTAGTATTTATTTACACCATCATATAGGAAGCATCACGTTTTCATCTCCTTGGAGTAAAGGTAGTAACCATAGCATTCAGTGTTGAACAGGTGCCGACTGCTTCTATTTTTCAACTCCTTTCACTTGTTGCATGTTTCAACTTATGTTTTGTTAAAGAGAGATGAACCTTAGTTCTGAAAGATGACTTAAAACATTATTGTTTCATACATAACTCTATTACTGAATTTGGCCATAAAATTTAATGCATAGAAGCTCCCATTCATGCAAGGTTTGGAGGGGTTTGTACTTAGAATTTGTGAGCAAAGCATAAAAATATATTGTTGTGGAATGACCTATATTGACATTATTGCATTTTAATATGAAATTGGAAATGCATACAGTATCTTTAAGAATGATTTCTATCACTAGATAGTTTTCTCATTCTTATGAGTATGTTCTTTTAAAGTATTTTTTTCTACTGATGACATTTCCTCAATTTTAGCAATATCTAAGATGCATAGCATTACTATGTAAGTTCTTAGTTTATTCTCCTATATAGAGGTCTATTTTAATTTTATTTATGAAGTTTCTAGAGGTTAAATTAAGTTAGAGTATTAATTTCTAAGTTTCATTAGAGGGGTTGAGTAACCTTATACGAGTTCCAGAATATTTGTTTTCTTAGAAAACAAGTAGTCTTAACTTTTCTGTTAGTTCCTTTGTCTGTGTTACAAATTTATAACTTTTTGATTGACTTTTGTCTTGATAATATAACAATAACCACAATGTGATTGACATAATCCATCATCATTGTTTTAGGAGGCCATACCGAGGGATCGAACGTGGCGCCCTTTCAAGGCGGTGTTCACGGAAACGGTGTCAACCAGGTAAAAGAACCTTAATGGTAACATGTCATCTAGTGGATCACACTAGTTATTTAGAATCCACTTCTAATATCTCACACGATATCAAGTCATTACTTCATATTTCAACTTGTAGGAATCTGTGGACAGTGTTGAAGATATAGTCAACAGATATCGTGATATCTTTAGTCCATTAGAGGTATGACCTTTTTATATATTTTACACAGAGATTATATGTGATTAATTTTTTTAATGTCAATTTGATAGAGATATACATGGTACTGTATTTGAAGGACCACGCATTATTATTACAATTATTATTATTTTGGCTGAGTATGAAAATATTGTCTACAGCATGTTCCGATGATTCAGTATGATGAAACGGGCAGCATTACGGTTGTTGAAGTTCCATTGACATTGGAATCTACAAGGTAATTGAAACTAGCATTTACTTAACATTGAAACAGAAAAGTGTGAATATTTCACATATCTTTTGTTTGATGTGTGCGTAGTTTAGTGATTCTTTTGTTGACATCGGGAAAAACATATATATTTATCCTCAAAACATGTACTAACACATGTTTTTCTATGCATCATGGAATCGATCCAGGCGTACAAGGTCTAGATCCATTGGGTCGGGTATAAATTCAATTTCTTTTAGGCCCATCGGGTACTGGTGGGGGTATGTGTATGAATATATAAAAAAAGGTGCGGGTCAAATATATTAAGACCCAAGCCTACCCGTAGATCCGCACAAGCTTAAATATATACATGAATTTATATATTTACCTTAAATCACTTGAAGAAGAGATGGATAATTTTATTTGTATTTTATGTTAAGTAAAAATATGATTAGAACCTTGCATTTTTATTCCAAATTTAACAAATGTCTATCTTATATTAAATCTTTGGTACGATATTAGACCTTTTAGCGTGAATTGAATTATTTTCTTGAAAAAAATAATGCAGGTGCGTGTTAAATTTAAGATTCAGGATATTAGATACTCCCTTTGTCCCATAATTATTGGCTTATTTACTTTTTCAAAATCAAATTTGATAAACTTTGAACCTATATATAATTTAATATTTATATAATAAAAATATCATGTGGGATATTGTTAGATTCGTCTTAACATCCATTTTCTAAAAATCTAATTTTTACTTGGAAATGTTATATGTAGTTAGAGATATTAATAGTCAAACATGATCATGTACAAGTGTGAAAAAGTAAATAAACCTTGAATCATAGAACGGAGGGAGTACTTTATTTTGTTAAAAAGAAAAAAGAAGACCTTGAACCCTATTAGGACCCGTTTTAGACCCGTAACCCATAAGACCCATTGGGATAGAGTATTGGTCTAAGATTTTCATACTCTATGGGGTTGGGTCGGATTTTGGTCTAGTTATATTTTCTAGGGTCGGGCACCCAATGCCATTGTTCGTTGATGTTCAAACAAATCACGATTTCTCTGTTTCTCAAATCAAACTTGCATGTTCTGCTTTGTCATATGTAGTCGCTCTTTCTATATTTAGTTATTTTTGGATTCATCACAAAAATATGGAACCTAACTATGTAAACTATTGTATCATGTATGTATATAAGTTTATGCATTCACTAACATAGTGTGTTTTTTTGCCACGTATAATCACGGAGCATTCTTAATCCTAGGAGAGGTGAAGCGCAGTATCCGAGAATGGTACATGGGCTTCAAAATGAAGCTGCAGGGGTCGAGGCTGAAGGTATTATTGCCACTCAGCCATCAACTAACAACCCTAGACCTCAAAGTAATAATCCTGTTGAAGGTTCAGGGGCCCAAGTTCCAGATGTTTTTGCTTCACTAACTCAAGATAGTGGGCTTCGTCGTTCATCGAGGAGAAGAAGTGAGGTATTCATACTAGTTTTACAAGCTTTTTCCTACAACATAAAATATTAATAAAATATTAAGAACTCATTCACAAAATTTAATCTAAATTGTTTTGATAGCTTTAGATGTATAACTATTTCTGCTTGGTTTGTAAATTAAGAATGAGATTTTTTTTACGTTAATGATATCTTAGAAATATCACCTTCATAAAATTTTTTATAATACAAACTAAATAATATTTCAAGGTCACATTTTTTGGATTTTCTATTTACCATTTCAACTAATTATGAGTTTTTACTTGTACAGCCCATCTACAATGAAGGATTACTAGCCAATAGGCTTTCCAGGTAAAATTAGATTCATTTTTATCCATTGTCAATTTCCTATGTTTTGCTCAACATAGTTGTGAATTGTGTTCTTTATTTTCAGAGTTGTGCGTCGCAGAGATAGGAGGTCTGAACATAATCAAGAGAGACCAGTCTACCATTCTCTCAGGATGAGGGCTTCTAATGAGCGACCCAGACCAGTCTACCATTCTCTCAGGATGAGGGCTTCTAGTGACCGACCCGGAAGTAATTAGGCTGAGGGTTTTTATTTCTCACTTTCATTTTCTGTAAACATGGGCAACTTTTCTCCTTCATTTGTTATTCAAACTTCTTTCAATACTCTCGACCATTTACGTTTTTCAGGAATCCTACTAATACTAATCAGGCACAACTTTTGATTTTTGTCATTTGGATTTCTTAAATACTTTGGGCTATTTTTTGTGCGAATGATGTGCACATTCAGCATTATTTGTGCAAATGGGGTGCACAATCAGACTATATTTGTGTAAATTTTGGGCACCTTTTGGACATGTTTTGTATAATCTTTCGATTGCTTTAAAAATATTTCCTTTATTTTGTTCAGCATGTTGCATGTGTTTTTTTTAAATAGTCCATTCTGATTTACTTTTACGTGTTGTAGAACATTTTTTTCTTTGATAACAAGTAGTTTTGGCTTTTCTTAAAGTTCCTTTGTTTGTGCTACAAATTTTAAAAAATTGATTGACTTTTGTCTTGACAATTTAAAAACAAATTTAATGTATAGAAGCTCCCATTCGTGCAGGGTCACTAGGGGTCTACACTTAGAATTTTTTAACAAAGCATAAAAATAATTGTTGTGGAATGACTTATATTGACATTATTGCATATTGATTAGAAATTACAAATTCATACAGGATATTTAAGCATGATTTCTATCCTTTGATAATTTTCTCATTCTTATGTGTGTGTTCTTTTATATTATTTATTCTACATGTGATATTTCCTCAATTTAAGCAAAACCTAAGATGCATAACATTACTATGTAAGTCCTTAATTTATCCTACTAGATAGAGGTTAAATTAATTTAAATTATTAAGAGTAGAGTGAGTTTTCTAACAGGTGGTTTGTCTATAAGCTTATGTACATTAAACTTATTTTGTACATTATACACTGCATTTGTTAAATTACATTACTATTTTTAGAAATTTAAAATATTTTTTATATTATATTTTTTATATTTCACATTGAAATACATATTATTACTTGTATTAAATTTTAAATTACAATATATAAATTTTATGTAAAATGCAATATTTAAGGTAAAAAGTACATTGGACTGTCCACAAGTTTAAGGAAGGACCGCTTCTCCTGAGACTTTCTCTTAAGAGAAAATTGCTTTTATACCACTACCTAGTTTACATAAGTGTCAATATAACTTTTTGTTAATTGAAAGTACAAATATAACCCATAAAGTTGATATAAATACAATTTATCCATTCCAGGTGATTTTTGTTTGAATTTAGTTAAAAAAATATTTTACCCCTCTGAAAATTAAAACAAAAATGAAAAAGATATGAACATAGAGCTAAGTGCTTGCATTACATGCACCTTTAAAGGACACATGCGTCTTGGCGTAGGTGTGTGCGTGAAGCCACACGCTGTCTTCTTCACTGATCTTTCTGTGCTGAACTCTCCACATCTTGCTGAATTGAGATGTCCAACACTTCATGCCAGATGAGCTGATGGGATGCCAAAAAACATCGTTGGAGGAGCTTGACTTCGTCAGAGGTGGAGATCGATGTGGAAGAGGTTCAGTTCTCATCCGAATGCGCCGATTAGAAAAGCACAACGAAGTCGGTGGCAATGGAAGCTCTTATGACCATCGATTTCACCCATCTCGTAGTTCTGTATTTTTGGCTTTCCCCAACTCCGATAAGAATCTGAGCTCAATTTTGTTTGATTTCAACAAAAAAATTGGTACTGCTAGTGGTGAAAGCGGGGGTGCAAGGTGGTGTTGGCATGACTGGCAGATGGTGTAAGGTGGTGGTGGCAGGGTTAGAGTGCCATATAAGAGGGGTGGGGCGACAAAGCTGGTTAGGTGAGGTAGTGGCGGGGCAACGACAAGCCGCTGCTACTGGTGGTGGCACTAGGGTAAAACTATTGTTACAATTTTATGTTTTAGGATAAAGGGCATTTTAGTCATTTTATGTGTAGTCAATGATAGTCAAAGCTGTAAATAGTATTTTAGGGTTATATTGCCTCTTTCTTCAACTAGTTGGGGTTGATTTCGTACTAAAACTATCTGAGGGTTATATTGACAGTTACTCAATTAGGTAGGGTTATATTGGTATATATCCCAACTGTTAATAACTTAGTTTCATTACAACCTTATACGAGTTCTATAACAAATTTTTTAGAACACAAGTAGTCTTAGCTTTACTTATAGTTCCTTTGTCTGTGTTTCAAATTTACAACTTTTTGATCAACTTTTTTCGTGATAATCTAACAATAACCACAGTGTGATTGACATAAACCGTCATCATTGTTTCACAAGAGAATATTGTGGGGTCTAATGTGACCTTTCAAGGTTGTGTTTATGGAAACAATGTCAACTGGGTAAAAGAACCTGGATAGGCATTTCATTAGTAACATGTCATCTAGTGGGTCACCCTAGTTAATTAGAATCCACTTCTAATATCTCACACGATATCAAGATCCTA
>JAULKM010055240.1:0-12560 GCA_032355605.1 Rubia tinctorum
TTTTATTATATCGATTCATATATATTTACGGTCAAAGTTTATGAAATTTGATTTTGAAAAAGTAAAGTGACCAATTCTGCTGGGACGGAGGGAGTATGCATCAAATATCCTTACACTTGAATCATGTTTGCCCTCAAGTATGAAATGAGAATCAAATCATGTTGTTTATCACACAAGTCCCAACTATCCTCTACTGACACTAAGACTCAAAAGAAAAATGACAAAAGACATTAACCACAGACTCAAACAAACAAGCAAACTCAACATACCAACCCTTGGTTTCTTGATCCATAAACAAACCTTACCTAACCCGTGACAAAATTGCCCTGCATAACACACATGACACTATCACATCCTTCAAATAACTCAGGTAAAATCAACCTCAAATTAATGCAAACCAGCCCTCAACTTAGTCAAAACCAGACAAGTATCAATATTTCTCACGTTTCCCACATTCACTCTAGATGTAAATGACAACCACTCATATATATGAAGTTCACATGGCAATACTCGAATTATTTAATGCAAATCGGAAAGGTCTTTATTCAGAGTTGTAACGAGGTTAGGGGGAATAAGAATGAGGTAATGTGCTAAGGATTCTAAACTTCCATTATAAGATATATATATATATATATATATGTGTGTGTGTGTGTGTGTGTGTGTGTGTGTATGCGCGCGCGCCCGCCCGCGCATGCTTACTTCAGCCCAAAACTTCCCAAATCAAAGAAATGAATTCAGCCATTATAATATTATAGAAATTCTACTCAAAACTTACTTTAAACACTAAGTATTGACGTTAGAATTTTATTTTTTTTCATTTTTCTGATTTTTTTTTCTTTTTTCAGTTTCTCTTTTTTTGCTTGGCACATCAGCCTTTTAAAAAAAAAAAATCCAACACCTATATCACTTTTTTTTTATCATTCTACTGCATATATAAACCATAGTACCGCTTAATCAATTTACACATCGAAAATCAAAGTACTAACTAATGATTTTTAAGAACAACACCAGCAGCAATCTGAGAACTCTAACCATAATCACAAGCATGCATATATATGGAACTAAAGAAGGGATAAAAATAGGCTTTGGCTTCATTTTAATGTGGCTCAAATAAAGAAAAGGTCAAGGTTTCAAAGGGTTTACTAGGGGTGATGTAAGGTGGACAATATAAGTTGTGGGGTTAAATCCTAACGCATTTCATCATTTTCACAACAAATAATTTGAGTAATGTCAATATATCTCATAAAAAATTGATGTAGAGACTGCCCTATTCTAGACTCAAACCTCACTTTAGTATGCTAAAATGTTCAATTACTTATCTTTTTTCCATCATCCGAGTCTCATTTAGGTCAACTTACACCAATTATTTTGAAATTATTTACATGTATTTTTAGAAGTGTATCATGTAGCTAAATATGTCATACAAGAAGTTTATTGCTAGCAAGTTCGGTCCATCACAGAACAATAACACCAAGAATAGTATGCTGAATTTGACTCGACTAAAAAGATTAATTTTTTTTATAATGACACTAACATATAATACACATAAACTCCTCAAACTTAAACTTTGATTTCCCTCAAGAAAGTTTGATAAAAAGGTAAGGAGGAATCAACTAAACAGTAAATTAAAATAGCAAAAGAAACTAAGGGATTTAAGGAACTTATTGAGAGGGGTCAGCCACACTATGAAGGGTTAGGAGGATGCGCTTATTCTATTCAGGGGAGGACCATGGTGGCGTTTCCTCGTGAAATTTTGCACAGTAAAAATTCAAAACATTAAAACAAGATATAAATCCATTAAATATATTTTTTCCAGATTATTATTATTATTATTTTAATTTCTTGAAATAAAAAAAATCAACTAAAAATAAAGGAAAACTGGGTGCCTCCCAGTAGCAACGTCGTTTATAGTCTTGGATCAGACTTTCAGATGCTGTCATTTGAACGGGGTGGTGCGCAACAAAATTTCTTCATCACACTTGAGCGACTTCATATCTACTGGAAAAGTATCATCACCCTTGTGATAACCATACTTCAGATCAGGTGGTAACAGTTTCAACTCCAAATGTGAGGTTTTCACATCCGATGGGACTGATTTGGCAAATGGGTCCTGTTTGGCCAAAAATGACCCTGTACGCACTTCAGAATTTTTTCGAACATCTGATTTGGACTGAGTTGGGCTAGGAACTTCGTGGCTTATATCAGTGTTGGATACCAGTTCCTGTGAGCACATTGAACACTGCAGTTCATGGATTTCCTGATCGCTCAAGCCTTGAACATTTACCTCTTTTGTACTTTTAGGAAATTGAATTTCCATCCTATACAAGAGGGTTAATATGTTTGATGCCATACACATTCTCAACATCTATAGGTTTCTTCATGGGCTTATCAATGTCGAATGTGTATTTTTCACTAATAATAATAAAGACAAATCGTCCCATTACCAACATTAATGATGATGTTTGCAGTTTTCAAGAATGGACGACCCAACAATACCCCTTGTGTTCCCTTATCACTAGCATGATTCATTTTTACCACATAAAAATATGCAGGGTAAACAAAATTATTGACTCGCACAAGCAAATTATCCAACAACTTTTCAAGAAATACACAAGATTTATCTGTCAATTAAATTACCACTCTAGTGTATACCATTTCAACTCTATTTGAAGTTTGATACACATATAATGGCATAACATGAATCGAATTGTTCCTCTTCATTCTGTCCATGGCATAACCATTAATCAAATTCATCCTTTACATTGAATCTTCTCCATTCTGTCCATCCTCTTCTTGAATTCATTTTATTCGGGAGTTGAAGTTTGTCCCACTTTCTTCAAGATTTAGACTTCGTGCTGATCATACTCTTTCGTAGAATCCACCAACCTGTTGATGATATCTCTAGCCTCATTCACTCGAAGGTGAGAAAATCCACCACTACTGAAAGAATTCACCAAGTCCTTGTTGGTGGCTGTCATTCCTTGATAAAAACACTGAAGCAATTGGCCTTCCGTCATTCAGTGATTGAAGCAGCTATCCACCAGCTTCCTGAACCTTAACCAATAAGTACTCAATGACTCATCATACTCCTTCTTGATACTTGTGATCTCCTTCTTCTAGGAATCTGTCCTTGTGACTATAAAATAATATTTCAAAAATAATTTCTTCAATTCAGACCACGTCGAAATGGAGCTGGGTGGCAGGCTTGAGAACCATCCATTTGCTGCTCCTATCAAGTCGAAAGGAAACACCACAAATTGAATTCATCTTCAGTCATAGTGGTGGGCCTCTTCTGCACCTTACAAACTTTCACAAATTCACTCAGAAAATGGTAATGGTCCCCGGTGCTTCTCTCATGAAACTTTGGAAGTATATTTAGAAACGCCAGCTTGATCTCAATCAAATTCTCGATCTTTGGTAGCTGAATGGGAGTGGAAGATCATTTTCACTATGACCAGTAAGTTCCCAAATGTATGGGTTATTTGGTTCTACTCAGGATTCAAATTTCCATCAGCTCTGTCCATTTCAGTATGAGTTCCAGAATCAAGTGATTGCTGAAACTGTAATGGATCCGGTTTGGCCAAACTGAAGGGTCATGCAGAAGCTGGTTTATGCACCTTTGTTCTCTTTATGTTTCGCTTGGCTGTTATTTCTACTTCCGGATTGAATATTAAATTTGCCTTAATGACCTGCTCATAAACCAAGCACTAAAAACAAATTACTAGGTAAAAATATTTTTAAAATTACTTACTGCTCCCCAACCGACGCCAATTTGGTGAGCGTCATTTAACTCGCGAAAATAATCTGAAAACTCAAAAGATCAAATTAATACAATGGTAAGCAAAGTCGATCCCACGTGGAGTAAAGCAATAATTTTAATTTACCCACTAATTTCAAAACCTTTTTCGGTGCAGCCACCAGGCCTTAATTTCAAGAATTTTCTCTAACAACTAACAATGCAAAATAATCAATCTAATATATATATATATATATATATATATGTATGTATGTATGCATTTATATATATGAATGATTTCGGCTAAGAATAACTCATGTTAGTTAACATCGATCATATGCGCAATGATGAATTAATCCTTACGTATATATCATTTATAGGAAAGTAGGTACGCTTAACCTCCCCAATTTTTCTTACTTTATCGACAGTTAATCAGTTATAATTAACCATCTATTTCCCTTACCAAAATGCCCCCAGAAAGTATTCGCTGAACCAGATTTGCATTTTGATAGCATTAAGATATAAAAGAACCTGATATAGCAATTACCAAAGTAAAAGCAAATAGGAATGCACCCTTAATTGTTCCATATCTTGATGTTACAGTCTTAGCTAGTTATTATTATAGCTTCCACAAGAACTCACTACTTACTAACCCTTTCCAACGATTATGTATTGGTGGAATTAGCTAATAATATCCTAACAATATTCAAGTTGATCAGATTTAAACACATCAAAAAAAATTAAACCAAGAACAATGAAGAACACAGAAGAATCTATTATAAAAAAATTACGTCTCACGATTTATAAACTAACACTTGTTATTCTCTGCCGATAAATGAATTAGCTACTCATGATATGCATATAAAAATTGCAAAGGAAAACATCTGAAAATATGATGTTGAATTAAACTAGGAAAAAAATTAATCCCAAAAAAGGGGTTCCGTTTGAGCAAATACTATAAGAAACAACACCTTTCACCTCGGTTCTGTTGTGGTTTTTACCTTGGTTTTCTGCCATAAAAAAAAGGTAAATGTGGTCGTAGCAAAAAGTATACTTTTTACCTTGGTTTTTTAGCCGAGGCAAAAATATTTTTTACCTCGGTTTTGGCTCGAAACAACAAAGGTAAATAGTCATGAGTTGACGGCACCACCGATGAACGAATGATGTTGGGTGATCTAAATGGGCGGCCGACATCCCAAATAGCGTGCGATGTCTTGAAAGTCGATGTTGCTATAAAAAGGCGCGATGTCATTCTTGGAAGTAACCGACGTCACTATTTTGTTTACCGACATCACAAATTTAGTTTTGAATAAAATACTTAAATGACCCCCAATTCTTTGGAAACTACAAATATAACTCTCAGTTTTTCAAAAGTGCTTATATACCCGTGACCAGTTTTAAAAAAGTGCAGATATATCTATGACCGGCCAAAATGTGTAAACTTGTACCCAAATACCGGCTTTTTTCCTCCTAGTTTAATTTGGGTACAACTCCTCGCTTAGATGACTTTGGGTACAACAGAACTTTCAAAAAACTCGGGGTTATATTTGCACATAACAAAGAGCCAAGGGTTATATAAGCACTTCGTTCTAAGGTTTTCTTACTGAAATTTTGAACCATGGTAAATAATTTTTTACCTCAATTTTTTGTCAGAAATAATCATAGTAAAAAATACTTTTGGCGAAACCCTTGCCGACCAGCAACCCGACACTAGGTTGATCGATATCACTGTCAATGTGCCATAAGGTACAGGGAAAATTATAGGCTTAATTTCACCGAATGATAAGGTACAAGTATAGAGGGTGTGTTATGATGAAGAACGTGATTTCTCGGTTAGACTTTTAAAGAAATATGAGAAACTAGAGGGCCAACTTGATGTTGGAGAAGTTTTCTATGTCTGGTTGAAGGGAAGGTGTCAAGAACTATGGGGAATACTAAGGGATGCATATGAAGTTAATGCTAAACTTCGTGCTGGGATTGGTGAACTTCTTCGTAAGAATCTCCATGAGGGGTGTTTGAAAGACCATGTTGGCTGTTTGGAACAGGAAGTGACTGATTTGAAGTGAGGCATAAAGACTTATGCCTATTCCGTATATCTAAAGAGTATGTAGCTAGGAAGAACAAAATGTGGACCGATAATTGATCATTAGTCTTATCATGTGAAGCACATGCGTCGTATAGAATCTGCTGGTTCCACACGAGATGAAGTTTACCTACACATGCGGTGGAAACTAGAGGAAATCATAGATGCAGAAATTGGGATAGTAAAGGGAATGAGTCATTAGTTATCGTAGCTTGTTTTAGTATTTTATGTCATATTTTGTTATCTAAGTTGCAATCATTTAAAAAGTATTTAATCTTTTGTGTGGTTATTTATTTTTTGGGATGTATTAGGTGTGGGTATTTTATTGGCTATAGAGTGGGTCGGGATTTTCTTTGGTCGCGGGGATGGATATTTTCCATACGTATGTGAAGCCACGATACTTCTCTGTGGTAAAATTGTGTGAAGTGTCTGGTGAGATAAATCAAATGTTTGCTTGTGTGGTGTGGTTAGTGATTTTCAAAACATACGTGAAGCCTCAATATTCTTTTTATTATTCACAAGACAAAAAGTGTGGAAGATATTAATATGTTATACCTCAGATTCGACCATTTAAAAATTGAGAAGTCTCAATGTCATGAAGTTACCTTGTGTTCTAGGACCTTGCTCATCTTGCTCATCAATGATGATATCTGCATTTACCCGCTCTTCTTCACTTTCATACAATGCAAGCATTTCACCATATTAATCTTCATCATCTCCTTCCTCCAATGTGGTCATAATTCGAGCATGGGGGCAGTTCTAGCATACATGTCCTCATTTCTTACAATTAAAACAAGTAGGAGAATTAGAAGAAAATGTATTTAACAAAGGAGTTATTTATTTACCTGTAGTTCATCTAAGTGGTTGACTGGATGCAATTATTCTTCGCTCATTAAATTCATAGAGTGGATTTGAATAAGTTCTTGAAGAGCTTCTCCGTTTCCACGGCCACCCATAACTGGTCATCTTCTCCGTTAGGATCGGAAACCTGTCTTGGACTGTCACAACCAAAATTATGGCTTCTTTTGGGCCTCAATGTTGACTCAACCAACCTAGATTTAACCAGTAAATCTCGCATGGAAAACATGATGTTGAAGTTTAACCGGAAATTACAAATTTTCTCTTAAACATTCAATAAATCGATTCTTCACATAGGCATCATCTTCTCTCATGCCAACTCTTCTAATCACTAACTCGAGTTCCTGCTAGTATTCAACAACTGTTTGGCCACCTTGCTTCGTATTATTGAGGTGCAAATGTTGTTCCATCAATTAAGTTGGTGGAACATGATATAAACGAAGATCGATCTTTAATCTCTCCTGGGTAGAGATAGGTCTTTTACCAACAATCTGTCTCGATTATTTCAGGTTCTTCCACCATTCTGCCTCATAATTGGTGAAAGAATACTGTACAACTTTGATCTTCTCCCTCTATATATAACTGTTAAGTTTAAATAAGTTCTCAATGTTCCTCTCCAAATTTAGATATCTTGCAGTATTGTGTTGACCATCTAATCTAGGGATATCATACTTTAAACCTTTAAAGTCTTGGGCCGAATCTGAACTTTCTTTGAAACCTGAACTTAGCAATTTTCAAGACTGCCTTCTATGGTGAGAATGTCTTTGTTTATTTCTTCTAAAACCCCTATGGGATTGCCTATCAAAGTAATGAACTGATTCTTCATCAGAACTTTTATTACTACGAAAATGACTGACCACTCGGTTGAGATCCACTTGTCTAGTAGACCGATGTGGCGTAGGATTTGCTAACTTATCTACTCTCATTGACAATCTCTGAATCTCGCCCATGATATTATTCATGGAAAATGTCAATCAATCAGTGTTCAACTCTCCTTGTTGATTAAGTTGAATAGGTTTAAGTGGTTTAGATTCACCCCAACTGTTGGTGAAGTCATCTTTGGGATGGTTTTCACTATGAACATTAGGATTAGGTGTTATCAACCTATTGTTGGGACTGGCAACATAAGGCGGGGTATTAAGACTGCCCATCATTCCTGTTAAACCTGCTAAGAAGAAACAACTGTGAGTAATAAACATTCCCCCTTTCCCCTTTGTTTAGTAAGGTCACTAACCAAGTGTATAATGCTCACAACTCACAAGGCAAAGGCTAGAACGAGTGCAATTCAATTGTGTCACAACAATTATGAACCTGGAGTATACTACAATTTAATTAAAATAAACTAAATAGATAAACTTTAAAAAATCGGCTCTAAGAGCGGAAAACTAATTCTTAAGAGAATTAGGATAAATTTTTTTAAGTTGAATGGCTTGAATCGGAGCTATATTGAGTAAGGTATGATAAAATGAATAACACTTCAAATAGGCAACAAGAAGTTTAAAAAATTCAAGTAACAAATCCCAATCCAATCAGGAATTACTACCCAAACCCCAATTTGAATACAATTAGGCTTTCCTTTATCTTTTGCTGCCCGAAACTGAATTCCCAAGCCCTAACCCAAGTAGGTTTTGAATTCTTCCCCAAATAGTATTTCAATCCAAGTGCAAACCGAATTATTCCTCTTTTTCCAACTTGAAAACTATTAGGAATCCAAGGATACAATTTAAATTCAAATATGATTCAACTTCTTGTCCAGATCCACTTCAAATTCAATATGATTCAACTTCTTATCCAAATACAATTCAAATTCAAGTATGATTCAATTTCTTGTCCAAATACAATTCAAATTCCTTTCCCAACATAAGTAGAATTCAATCACAACTTCAATTGTAGCCTAAAAGTTTCAAAATTAACCCCCAAGAATTTTGACACACAAACCCTAGAAATGGCAAGGCCATGCCCTAGCTTTCCCGGATTAAAAACCCAAAACCCTAGTTTTTACCTACGGATTTCAAAACTCAAATCAAGGAATAATTTGGAAATAAACTTGTGTTGCATGTCTTTAAAAAAAATTGATTCCGAAACTGAGAAAACTACCACTCTATTTAAATGATCTTCGAGGTATTCAAGATCGTAATGATCAAGAATATGACGCTATATTTAGAAAATGAAAAACAATGACTCTTTTTTTGTATAAGGTGTAATCAAGAACTCAAGAACGAATTCAAGATCAACATAATCAAAGAATGATAAAATAAAAACAAAAGGATCATGAGTATGCAATTATTTTCAGAAGAGTGGAAGAAACAATTTCATGCAACTAGTGGTTGGGTTTAGGGATTTTCAACCCTTGTGTTAGTGAACAACTAAAATTATATTTTCTACAAGACTTCATCTATGTCTTCTTGATTTCAAGAAGGTGTTTCATTCAACCTTGATAGAGAGTGCTTCCTCAAAAATTCTGCATCCAAAATCTTTACAAGGAGATTCATATCAGTTGGTATCACAGCATAAGGTTGGCTTGATCGACCGAGTGGACGTGTAATCCCACTGATACAACCGTGACCCCTCTGTCCACGTTTGCGCAATGAATCATACTGTTTCACATGACGAGACGTGTTGAGAGTCTCACATTGGTTGTTGACCAATCAATTGCTTAGTATATAAGAATAATGAAATTCTATCATAAAATCAATTAGTGCCATATAGACGTGACCCGTGATTTTATATACTAAGCAATTGTTTAGAAAAACAACATACTTCATGTGAAGAACCATTAGCCATAGTTACAACACTAGAAGCCTTAGTTATGATGTCCTGCATTTTCATGAACTTACAAGAACCCATATTAAATTACCCTTCTACATCAATCCTACGCTTAGTACTTCCACGATCCCCCCTCAAGCGGTCGGCTTCATGACAGATAACAGATGTGCTAGCATATTGATCATGAGGTAAGGAATTTGTTAAGACACAAAACCTTACAACTACAAGATAAATAAAACTTCAATAAAATCACATAGGTGTAAATTTATAAAATGAAACACAAAGTTACCTTGAGAACTAGTAGGGAGCCCAACTTTTACAATATTAGCTCACATTTCCCGTAGGAAACCTGGCCTTTTCTCCCACTTCATTCCTCGATCTAGGTAAATGTTCTTATTTAATATTGGCATTGCTTTTTTAGTTAGAACATCTCACATATGGGAATTTATCTTCCCAATCTCCATAATCTTCATGAGAAATATTTACAATTCCAACACTTTCAATAACTGACTTGAAAGATACCATAGACTCAACAACATCCATTTCACATAACTTACAACAAGCACTAAATAATGACACACTGAAATCAATAGTTATTTCACGGCATAAAAGTTATGTGAAATCTGGTAAGCCTCCAGACAGTATGGTTACTCTCTAAGGATGTATCTAAGCGAGAGAAATACCATAAGCCTCCAAAACGCTCATAACATAATCCGGTACAGGGAATGACAAACCATACTGCAAGTGACATGGATATGTAATAAACATATCAGGCGATGGCCTCATCACGACTCCTCAGGTAGAGGAATCATATTCTCACATGAAGATAAACAAGAATAATGCCTTTTTTAGTAAATCTAAATGATTTGGCAAAAGAATACTATTACCATACAACACTTTTCAAATGGTTAACAGCTAGTACACTACTGATAAGTTCAGTTCTTAACCACTTTTATATATTGAAAAATCACCCGATATTTTTGGTCCACTAACAGCGACCTCCCGGAAAAAGAGGTAATCATAGAAGTGCAGTTATAATTTCTTATCCAAGCAGCCAATGCATACTCTGTTGCGCCCTATTAATTCGTCAAAAATACGCCCAATAACATGTAACCATTTTGAATTGTCCTTTTTTCCTACGTTTAAAAATAATTACAGAAGCATCATATGCATTAACAACTTGTCTAGGGAGGCTTATGGTATACACCTCCCCTAGTAATGTGTAACCTAAAGTAAAGATAGCATCCTGGGCACATCTAACCAAATAAAATACTGTTTGCTAGAGAAGAAAGGGAACCTCACTAAGAGCAACACTGTTCGTTGGAGAAGAAAGGGAACCTCGCTAAGAGCAACACTATTTGCTGGAGAAGAAAGGGAACCCCAATAAGAGCAGCACCTCATTTACAGCGAGCCATATGATGCAAACCCAGAAGAAGGAATGATTCTTACCTATAATCATTCCACTAAAACCACGATCTAGGAACATGGCCCATGATCCGCAAGGATTACGGAATACATCGGCCATAATAGGTTATCCGAGCAGCAGAACAGGTAATAGCATTATTTCTGGATATTACTCATATATTACTCATACTTTAACTTAGGCATCAGAGGAAAATCCTGGGAACTTTATGGGATCTTATTCTGCAGGTGTCATGGAGCATTAGGCTGATTCCAGACACTACAATAATCTGGAAGGAATCCCAGACATCAGTACGTAAGTCATAGTCCGGAGGAGATTGACAACCTTCGGGAGGGTAATTTAGACTGTGATGTGTCTGATGACACTGTCGATGTTGTATTGCCGATCCTCGATTACCGATATGCAAGAACAAACCCTTGGGAGGTCCTGAGGGGTAAACTTCCCGGTGCTTAAGTTAGCTAGCTTGTATTAGAGTACGTAATCAATTGTGAATAAATCAAAGATGGAACGTACACATATATTCATAGGGTAGAGATCCTATGAGATCTCTGAAATTATCTAAAGTTAGAATTTCCTTTCCTTGCGGAGGAAGTAGTATTCTTCGAGTATAATTAGAATATCAATAATAGTTTCCATGTTGAAAAATTTGTCAAATATACTCATCATGTGGGCCACTTTGGCCCATCGATATTGTGGAGATCAATGATCGACTGGGCTTTGGGCCTATGTATCATCAGATTGCATTGAAATAGATTATTGGTTCACTGTATGATGTATCTCATTGTTCCATGACTTAATGTTCTTATTAAGGAGCTCATGTTTTTTGTATCATGATCAGATGTAATAATAAGTGTGTCGTTAATAGGGACGATGCGATAAAAAGGTTGCATGGTTATGACCCCTTTGTCTAGTTTAGGGAATGAGAACAATACTCCTTATGAGGAATTGAATGAATCTGGATCCTATGATCATTGTATGAAGTTGATTTGTGGAGATTGTTTGATGACATGTATACGGCTTAGTTGTTAACTGACCCCTTTATCTAGTATACAGTTTAGTTTTTAACGACCCGCTAAAACCCTCTGTCAAGGTACTAGAACATGACTATAAAAAATCTATACAATCAATAATTGAATTTAAAGTCAGTGGAACAACAATAAAATTTCCTGCCAAAAGTTGGATGCTCATTTTCTCCAAAAACCAGCTCAATCCATCAGCCTTGATCAGTTGTTTTGCATGCTGATTATAACTTTTCACAAATGATCAAGGTTATGCAAGAAAAAATAGATGAGAAAATGCACAGAATGAATAAAGGTAAAATGCTTTTTGCTCAAATTCTCTCCATAACTGCTTGATGGAATCAGGAAAAGTTCACATATGATTCGATGTGGAGTACAAATCTAGCAATCTTGAAGTATAAATCACAACATATTAAAGACCAAAATTGGAAGAAAAAAAGAAGAAGTCGTCAATAGAGTTGAGATTTAAAAATACACTCAGTGAGATTTAAAGGAACTCATTCCCAAGTCCTGCCCGCAATGGTCTTCATACCCAAATTTCCCCACTCACTGTGCTGCACATCCTCAATGTTTGTGGCCACATTAACCAAACTCCGGTGACAACCTTCCAGCTCAATCATGTCGAGTGTCTCGGTGGACTCTAAACAACAAGGCAACTCCTCTAAATTCCAGATA
>JAULKM010055251.1:0-12560 GCA_032355605.1 Rubia tinctorum
AACTACCCATTTGACCCATTACCCATTTAACTCATTACTCATTTTACCCATACCCATACGGGTTTAAAATTAGATTATCCGCTTGACCCGCGGGTTACGGGTCTATTTTGCCACCCCTAGGCTATATCAATAATATATAGAGTATGCAGCATTTGAAGGTTGAGTTATACTAAAACTCTAACCCCAAAATATATACAATACAATGTGCAGTAGTTATAAGTTCACGGTCTGATTAATGCAACCAGAAAATTTTATGTTGGTTTCTTCTAATTTGCTGTTAAATCTTGGTCTGTCAAGAGATGGACTCAAATTATTTTGACTAAAAAAGAATAAAACTAATCTGCCATTACATTTAAAATAATTAATGTTATCTATAATCACAATCTTAAAAGAGCTTGCTACAACTAAATTGTGTTACCAGTGAGTTTGAACTATATGTTGCACAAGTTTTTTGTAGCTACATTTTTTTATTTTACCCTTTATAAATAATAGAGTTAATTTTATGAGTCCGTCTCTTGAAATATGGTATTTTCATAAATTATGGAAATATCAAGAACTCAAGTGCAATTTTAAGGCAAAGAGCTAAAAATTCGCGAATCCAAATCAATTAAAATCCCGGTCGAATTCAGGTTATAAACTGTATGGGTAAACTCACACGATTATTAAATGTAAAATCTCATTTTTTTTCCTTTTCCCCAAACCTTCAATCTGCTCCAATTTCATTATGATTTAATGTATATGTTTCAACTTAAAGTTATAACATTTTATCCAAAACAGTTTCAAAAGATATTTAGAAATTACAGATCAGAGAAGAAGAATCACAAAAAATAATAATTGAAAAACAAATAAGTAACATATAAATTAGATGTTTTACTCTAAATTTGTAACGTTTCAACCAAAACTCAAATGTTTCACTCGCAACTACTGCAAAGTATAAACCTCACAACTTTCTATTATTCAAATTAAACTCCGTCTTTCTATTTACCAATGGAAAAAAGGTCATTCCCAAGACTTCGTAACAAATCTTGGAGTCCTATTTAAGGTGCTTTTGTAGAAACAAACCAGATTCTTGGCAAGAGTGGCTGAGGATAGCACAATGGTGCTATAACACCACTCACCAATCCTATATTTATAGGACTCCATATGAGGCCTTATATGGTGTAAAACCACTACAACTGTCACTTGGAATTTTGATCGATCCAGTCATTCCAGCTGCACATAATGGAATTTTGATCGATCTGGTCATTCTAGCTGCACATAAAATGTTACAACAGTGATCTCATGTGGATCAGCTGCTCAGAAAACATTTACAAAATGCTCAAGAAAAGATGAAACAACTTGATGATAGCAAAAGGTATGACAGGACTTTCATGCCAGGTGATTGGGTTTATTTGAAATTATAAAAAGATAGGCATCACTCAGTACAATACAGGAGTCGTGCCAAGCTATCTGCTAAGTATTTTAGTCCTTATTTGGTGGAAACTAAAATTGGATTAGTGGCAACTCAAACATCCTGATGTAAGCAAAATGCATCCAGTCTTCCATGTGTCTCTTTGGAAGAAACACACAGGACCATTTCCTATAACTAGAACTGATATCACTGAGATAGATGAGAAAAAGACGATCCCATCACAACCAAAGAGTTTCGCAAAGAAGAATAGTTTCTACTGGCACAAACAACAAGGTTCAATGGTTTATTGAATGAGAATCCATGCCAGCTGAAGATGCATTTTGGGAAGATATTGAATTCATTGCACATCAGTTTACAAAATTCAAAACTTGAGGACAAGGTTTATCTAAGGAAAAGGGAATGTTATGAACTAAGGACCAAAGTGCAAATATTTTAGAGATTGGGGGTGTTTCAGTTATAAATAAGAAATGACAGCTACAACTCAGTCAAATAATTTAGTTAAGGAGCACTTGAGCTAAGAAGGAAGAACAAGCAGCTTGGAAGCACATAAACTAATTGGGGGAATCAATTAGGTTATGTGATTAGTATGAAATTTATTTCCACACATTAGTTTTGTTTATCGATTAGTTCGATTAGTTCGTTTGGTTCATAATAATAACTACGATTTAATTGTTTGGGTCGGAATATTTTTCTCGATTTGGTTGCATAGATCGTGTGTTTGTGATCTTGTTTGTGTTTTCGTATTAGGGTTCCAATTATTTGGATTCATCAATTTGTGTTTTCCAAAGTGATTACAGTTTGGATAACATAGATCGTGGTTTGGACCAAGTGGTGTTATAGTTGAACAAGATCCCTGTTTGGCGCAGTGATTGATGCTCGATATGCTTCTCTCTGCCAAGTGTTCATGATTTCTTCGGGAAGCAAGTTGATATCCCCGAGAGCGACATTACAGTATTTATAAGATCTTTAATCTGTAATAGTAGAGACGATCAATCTGGTTGACATATAATTTAGATATCCTTGCAATATGTTGATCATTGCTAGAGTTTAGTTAGATTGAATGTCAATTCCACTCATTATAATTGCCGCTGGGCGCTTTTCCCAACGTTGATTGATTTCAAAATAAAAAGTCACATCTCAATATTTCTTCTCTCTGTAATGTACATTATGATACAAAAAAATCTCTCATGCTAATGGTACTGATACTGTTATGCTTATGTGATCATTTCCAGGGTAGTATGTGTATCAAGCATTCGAGAAACAATGCAACTATGCATTTTTTTAAAGGAAGCGATTCATTCTCATTCATGATTAGGGAACATAGTACAAAGTGTGGAAGACTATACTAGGTCATGTGCTTCCGCTACTTGCAACCAATCTATCTTGGTAATACTTAAATTTTGAAATACCATTCCTGAAAGCAACACTTCCTTTACAAGCTGCTTCAAGTCTGGTGGGATATGAGGGTACTTACTAATGTAGCGCAAAGCATTCTCATAATCTGTTTTAACCACAAGGTTGGTTCTTCCTCTAGAGCTTTCCTGTTTAAGAGCATGTAGGATGACCACTAGTTATGTCTGGACAACCGAGAGTGCATGTATTGACTTTGTACCTTTCCACCTAACCTCAGAAACCACTTGAATTGCACACCAGGCTGCGACTCCTTGTCCTGTGATACTGTTGAAGGCCGCGTCAGCGTTAATTATGGTTCGTTCCTGGAAGAGATGATCCAAAAGTTTTCCTTTCTTGGTCCATAGAAGCTCGATGTCCCCAACCTTCCTTATTTTGTTGAAAGTATCATTGTTCATATCCGTATGGTTGTTGGAGGTTGTGTCGGATTATTTGGAACTTGAAAACTATTGGCCCAATTGGAGTGACCAACCTTACCCCCATGGACCAATGACCCAATGTCGACCCTGATTTGATCAAATAATGGTAATGTCTTTCCAAACGTCGCTGCATTCCTAGCGCACTAGATTGAGCATATTATGAAACAAGCGAGTTCTGCGTCCTCCTTTTCAGGTGCGATTGTGAACCACTGTTGTAGCCATTCTTTTAATGATGATGGAATACAAGTATTGAAGTCAAGGCCTAACCTGCTCTGCCTCCAATTTTTTTTTGGAAAAGCCACAGTGAAAGATCACATGTTCTACTGACTCATCCGTTGTAAAGCACATATGACACTTGGACGACAAATTCATATCTCTTTTCCTTAGGTTTTGATTTGTTGGGCATGCCCCTTGAATAAATCTCCATGCATTAAATAGTTAAAGCATCTCCAATGACTTCTTCTATCTTTCAGTTGATACGATAGATTTTTACAGTTACTATAGTGTATATACTCCAATAGATTACTCTATATCTTCTAATATTTCTTTTTATAGTCTTTATAAAGCTAATCTATATTAATTTTTTTTATAAAGTTGCAATATTAAAAATTTATTATGCAACACGTGGTAGTTATAAGTTTATGACTCGATTAATGCAACCCAAAATTTTTGTTTTAGTTTTTTCTAATTTGCAGTTTAAACCATAATTTTTTAATAACTTAAGAAAATATCGTCTTTCAAGAGATGAACTCATAAAATTTAAAATAATATCCACACATAATAAATCATAAATCACACACAAATGATACCAATGTGAAGCCGGAAAAGAAATACACAAAAGAAGGAAAAGAACCTGCCACAGAATATAGAGCATCAGCAGTGCAGCGCTAAACATTACGTTGTATTGTACATCTGCCATTTTTCAAACACTAAATTAACATACCATTGGAGGAAGATTATCTCATGTAGCACTCAAAGATTGACTCCATTGGAATTGCTCTTAAAACCTCGTTAAAGATTCCCACATTACCTCTTCTTTGTGTTGTGCCTGTATGCAAGTGTGATAGTTGTTGCATGTGGTTTGTGCTATGTTGGTGGCGGCGGAGGAGGAGGAAGAAGGAGCGGTGACGGTGTGTTGAGTTGGACTCAACTTCACCCTTTCTGTGTTGAAGTTGTTTTGGTTCAAATTAGTAGATTGTTTTGGTTTAGATTAGTGGTAATTTCTATTGGAAACTGTAGTAGGTATGTATTAATGAAAAAATTAGGTTCAGACTATTTAACTCTTTTGTAAGTGTAGATATACATGAATCAATACAAATAAGAGTGGTTTATAAGAAACAAATGAGTGTTTTTTGGGCAATTGATAAATATGTTTTGTTTGTTGTGATATTGGAAAGTGTTTAAAAATTCCTGATCCAACCCCAAAATTTTAAAATAAGTGCTAGTATAACCATAGAAATAAAAATTAAGTGGTGATATAATCTCATAATTCTTGTTAGGTTCTGACGGGAGGAAGGGTAAAATCGTCCAAATTTTTAAAAGGAAATTTAGCAGGGGTATTTAGGTCATTTTCAAAATGGCCAACTCCAAATTTTCCCCGTCAACGCCGGTCATGAGTATTCTGGGCATAATGGCACCACCGACAAAAAACTTAGGGTTAGTTCTTTACTTTTGAAAAACACGTACTCCATCTCAAGAATAATGATCAAGTTGTTTTTGGACTAAAGTTTTATGTAAGCCGATGTGACAGAATAATTGTGGAAAAATAGGGATATTTTGGAAAAACAGTGGGTCCAGTCTAAACGTTGTTAAAGTTAAAGAGGATATTGTGGGAATTTAACACATCCTTTGCTATTTGAGGTAATTTTCAAAGTATGTCATTACTTGTGAGATATACGAAAATAAAAAGTAGGCCAATATTTATGGGACGGACCACATTCATAAAAATATAGTCAGTTTTGTAATTTTACCCTTTTATTTTTATATAATCCGGACTATCTAGTAGTCAAACTCAACAGTTGTCCAATGCAGCGAGTAGCTTCTTGAGTGTTTAGTCCGAAAGTAAATACAGTGACTGGGTTCATCCCAGGACTCAGCCCTAGTCGCAGCGACCGCTCTCCTCCGCCACCAGGCCCACCACGCCTTCCCGGGTATGGCCACGCGCTTCATGTTCTCTCTTTCGTGCTCGAGTTTACGCACGCGCTTCGAATTCTCCGCTTTTTTCTGCTATGACTTGGAATTCTCTGTTTGTTTTTCTATCTGAATTTCTATTGTTCTGTTGTACTCATCGTTTGCTACTTCATTGCAATAGCTTAGCGGGATATCTTGATTTTGTTATTGGTAGAACTATGCTCCTTCTCTCTTCTCGAAATCGGGAAAAAATGGCGATATAATTTCCAATTCCTTATTTTTCCACAAGTATATATTCCATTTGCGTGTGTGTCTATTGCGGAGTTTTTCCAGATGATTCATTTAGTCATTTCCTTCTATGTTTCATGGTTTAGATATGTTTTTGCTAATTTTATGAAATGGTATTTTGTGCCCGTTTCCTTTTGGTTTCTTTGTATGCGTTTTGTAGATACATGTATAAAGACTGTAACTTTATTGCTCGGAGAATCATAGCTTAGAAACTTGTCTCTTTGCAGGTTTCTGGCTTTGTGTTCTGCCCCATTTGCTGATATTGAATACACTTAAGCTATATGGCATTCTGCTTTATATTATGGTAGTTGCTGAAATAGTTTTTCCCCCTGCATAGGTCTTATTTAAGCTCCGGTCCTCACTATTATCCCCATTTCCCCTAATGAACAGTTGAGATATCTGTGTGCAATTTTCTCAAGGGTCGGAGAAAATGAAATTACCCTGCTTTGCTTGTTGTCTTATAAGATTATTGCTGTTGAATTCTTTATTGTTGCATATAATGATTTGTTAGTCACATAGAATTACTTTGTAATGAGCTATGCCCGCATACTATGTGTTTGAGTCTTCATAATCAGCTTCATGTCACACTTGTTTGTTTCTTTTGGTTTTCAGCAAATGTTTAGAAAGAGTAGATTTTTCATCCTTGCTTTGTGGGGAAGGGTTTAGCTGGTAGAAATTCTAGCTCCATTGGCATCCAACTGTTTTCGCTACATGAGTTTTGATTAATTCTCCTGGTAGAATTCTAAAATTGATCAACCTTTCGTTTATGATTAGAGTTGAAGCACCTTACAAATGATCTGCTTAGTAAAACTCTCTTCGCACTTGGAACAGTTAGCTGCTTTAGAGTCGAAGAGAAAGATATAATGACATGTGAAGAAACTCTTTCAACACATTTTATCATTGATTTTGTTGCTCTACTAGAAAATCTGAATCTTGAACATATTGTAATTGCAACAGGGAGTCCCGAGTTGCTGGATGAATCCTCTCTCTCCCACGCTACCATAGTTATCTGTCAGAAGTTTTCCTTGCAGAAAGAAAAGAAAGTCAATACAGATTCCCCCGTAAACTGAAATGGTTGAGTGGTGGTGGTCGTTAGTGGGAGCTGCAGTACCAGCAGTCGTTGCAGGGCAAGCTTTTAGGATGAAGAATAGGCGAGCAGAAGAGCAGAGACTAAAGAGCGCTCGAGGAAGGGAGAAGAGCTCGGATGAAATATTTGTCTGTGAGAGGGTGTGCACTTCTAAGAGGATGCTCAAGAAGGTTGGCTCGTTTTCAAAAGACCCAACTCCTGATACTTGTGTGACTGTCTGTGGTGTTTCCGAGCTGGATGCGTGTGCGGATGCCTGTGCTCGAACCGTCTGTGTTAATCAACACCAGGTACCTAACTGGAACGACATTTGTCTGAAACGATGTCAGAGTGAGTGCCTTAGGCTCTCCAGTTCCTCTAGTATGTCTTGAATCTTGATAACAATTCTGCTGTAATGTAATCAACCTTTTATTGGAGAATCGACCATTTTCTTTAGTTTTGCTTTGCTGGGTGGAGCACTTCATATCATCTAAGAATTCTGCTTTTCTCTCTTTCAATTCTTCATCCCTATACATTCTTCAGCAATTCCAATGGTTGGCACTAGTTTTTAAGGTTTTAGAATTCTCACTCCACTGTTTATTTCTCTTGACGAGGATAGTTTTCTTCATGTATGCATTACTACTTTTATCCATTCCTTACTACTCCCTCCGTTTTTCTATTTGTGAATAATCATAGGTATAAGTGTTTGGATTTAGGTGAAGAAAACGAGTGGATGAAATTGAATGTAGAAAATAAAAAGTAGAATGACTAGATGAAATTGAAGGAATCTTGTCAAAAATAGAAAATGTCATTTAAAAAAAACATCACAATAAAGTAAGTGTGTCATAAATAGATAAACGGAGAGAATATTTCTCTCACAATAAGTACGGTTGTGTTGCGATAAAAGTAATGAGTTACGGTTGTGTTGCGATAAAAGTAATGAGTTACGCTTGCAATGAAGTAAAGAATTACGCTTGCAATGAAGGCCTGTTAGACCTTTAATAATACATGGCAATGCACCAAAAAGAAGAAGAAAAGGTAGTGTCATAACTAGTAAGATTAGTTAAAGAATCAACTGCATGACTACACGAGTTGAAATGCTCTAAAAGGTGGTTAGAATTAGGAGAATTTCCTTCAATATGTAGAAATAACTTTGAGGCCCATCGAATTATACAAAGATTTGAGTGAAACAATTTCACCTATTCTTATGGTGAGACAGATGTTTCATGTATAATTATTTAAAGGTGAGAGATGATATGAAGTACCGTGAGTTTGGTGGCTTTAAATATGGGCCAAGCCCACCTTACATGTTTGTGATCCATATTTATTTTCTTTCCCTGTGCTGCATACATCTTATTAGGTGTGCTTTAGGAGAAATGGGAGAAATGGGTGCAGTAACTAACAAGGTGGGGTTGGGGGACTTAAACTATAAATTCCTAACCTTGGGAAAAATTAGCACAACTACGGGTTCAGAGGGTCAGGCCGTGGGCAGGAAAACCAAAAACAAAGGAGAGAATTTTCAGAGAAAAACTTGAGAGAAAGGAAGAGTCTTTGGTGGATTGTAATCCTTGTAATCTCGTTTGTCGATCTAGTGGAACCGTTCTTGCAGGACGCAGGTGGAAACATCGAACCTGGGTAAAATCTCTCGTATCCTTGCACTCTTTGATTTTCTTTCAACTTGTCAATTGCTAGTAGATTCATTGTTGATTGATTTCAAGCGATATATATTCGTTGTTTGTCGCAACAAATTGGTATCAGAGCCAGGTTTGGCTAAAAATTTGGATTGGTTTTGTGTTGTTTCGTGCACACACCAAGTGTTCGACAAATTGTCTTTTTGAAGTTTTGGGTTGTTTTGTGATGGCAGCGACTTCCAAAGTCGATATTTAGAAGTTTGATGGTACACATGACTTCGGGTTATGAAAAGTGAAGATGCTAGCTCACCTCGAGAACATGGGTCTCGAGAAGGCCTAAATGGGTTCGATAAGCTTCCGGAGACATGGGATGAGGCAAAGAAGGATGAGGTGTTAGAAAGAGCTTTCAACACTTTGATTCCTAGTCTCGATGACAAGGTGTTGTGGGAGGTGATACGGTGTATGTCGGCGGTCGAGATATGGTTGAAGTTAGAGTCACTTTACATGATGAAGACATTATCTAGCTGGTTGTTTGTCAAGGTGCAATTTTTCACATTCAAGATGGCGGAAGGAAAGGATTTGATGGAGCACCTTGACGAGTTCAACAAGTTGACTGTCGATTTGGAGAACATTAATGTGAAGTATGATGATGAATATCAAGCATTGGTTTTGCTTTATTTATTTCCAAGGCCGTATGAGCACATGGTTGACATCCTTCAACATGGTAGAGATGAGATTACTCTTGAAGAAGTTGTTGGGGCATTGAAGTCAAATGAACACAAGCGGCAGATATAAATGGAAGGTACTAGCTGAGATAGCTTGGTGATGCACCAAGGGAGGTCGAACAAGAAAGATTTCAAAGAAAAGAAGAAGTCACGGTCGAAGTTTCGGAACTCGAAGAAATTCATCATCAAGTGTTACAAGTGCCATGAAGAAGAATTGTCCGAATCGAGGAGATGGAGCGACCAAGAGACGATATGGAGAGACGACAATTGTTCAAGAAGTTATTGATGGTTACTAGAGCTCCGAGGTTCTCGTAGTCTCCACCACTCAATCTGACAAACGTTGGATCATGGACTCCAGATGCTCATTCCATATGACACCGAATGAAAGTTGGTTTGAGAACTGCAAGAAAGTTGACATGGACAAAGTGTTGATCGGGAACAAGTCATGTAAGGTGGTCGGGATTGGTACGGTGCAGATTAAGATGATCGAGCGGATTTTGACGGAGGTACGACATGTCTCGCAACTACGGAGGGACCTTATTTCAGTTGGAACTTTGGACCAACTTGGGTTTTGTTGGGAAGGTGAAAAGAATGTCTTGAAGATCACTAAGGGGTCGCTAGTTGTCATGTGGGGTGTTAGAGAGCATGGTCTCTACGTCCTTCAAGGTAGCACCTTGATTGGTGATGTGACGGCGGTTGTGAAACCACAAGAGACGTCTTTGGCGAGCCTATGGCACAAGAGGTTGGGTCATGTGAGTGATAGAGGTTTGAAGGAGTTGAGCAAGCAAGGTTTGTTATGATAAACTTGGTGACCTAGAGTTTTGCAAAAAATGTATCTACGTCAAGACCACAAGAGTGAAGTTTCCACGATCCGTGGAAGGAGGTGACGAGAGCCACATTGAGCTTTGTGCACTCAGACTTGTGGGGGCTGTCAAGGGTGCCAACTCTTGGTGGAGGTAGTTATTTCATTACTTTCATTGATGATTGTTCTCGTAAGGTTTGGTTGTACACCTTGAAATCCAAGGATGAGACTTTTGGCAAGATCAAGGATTGGAAGAAGATGGTTGAAGTCCAAACGGGGAGGAAGATCAAGAAGCTTCAGATGGACATTGGTTTGGAGTTCTTAAGTGATGAGTTCAACCGGTACATAAAGGAAAAATGTATGGTTATGCATAAAACCGCACGGGGTACCCCACAACAAAATGGACTTGCGGAACAGATGAACCACACACTACTTGAGAGGGTGAGACGCATGTTATTTAAGGCCGGTTTGCGGAAGAGGTTTTGGGGGAGAAGCCGTGAACACGACAACATACTTGATCAACCGATGTCCTTCGACGGCTTTGAATTCCAAGATACTGGAAGAAGTGTGGAATGGTTCCCCACCGAAGCTTAACAATTTGAAGGTATTTGGTTGTGTGGCTTACGTGCACGAAAGAGAGGACAAGCTAGATCCGAGAGCAAAGAGGTGTATGTTTGTTGGTTACCTCGAGAGCGTGAAGGGTTGGAAGCTTCGGTACAAAGAAGGTGAAGCGTCCAAATGTGTCACTAGCCGGGATGTTTTCTTTAGAGAATCCGAGTACTACATGGCTAAGGATAACATGGAGGTTGCTAAGAAAAGAGCCAAAATTGAGGTGAAGCTATTGGGGAAATGTAGCGATAAACAGGAGGATAAAGATGAAGCTAGTGATGAGTAACACTTGGAAGAGATTGAGGAGTTAGGTGGAGAAAGTCATGATGAGAGCCTAGACTCGTACCAGTTGGAAATGAACCAACATAGAAGAGAAACACGAGCTCCAGAGATGTATGATTACTCCGATTTAGTTGCTTTTGTATTGGTTACCACAGAAGAGCTGGAAAGATCGGAACCGAAGTCATATCGGGAAGCGGTGGTGAGAAAAGATAAAGAACTATGGAAGTGTGCAATTGAAGAAGAAATGACATCACTTGACAAGAACAAGACTTGGGTATTTGTGGACACGCCTAAAAATCAACGGGTGGTTGGTTGTAAATGGGTGTTCAAATGAAAGGAATGTATTGTTGGGTTTGAGAAGCCAAGGTGTAAAGTGATATTGGTGGCTAAGGGCTTCACACAGAGAAGGGGTCGACTTCAATGAGATCTACTCCCCTATGGTGAAGAACACATCCATTCAGATTTTCCTTGCTTTGGTAAATCAATATGATTTAGAGCTTGAGCAAATGGATGTGAAGACGACTTTTTTTTTCATGGGAATCATACGTGGCTCAACCGGAAGGGTTCATCGAGATTGGAGATGAGAAAAAAGTATGTCTTCTTAGAAAATCTATCTATGGTTTGAAGCAATCCCCTAGACAATGGTACTTGAGGTTTGATGAGTTCATAGTGCAAAATGGGTACTCACGGAGTAACTTTGATAGTTTTTTTTATGTCAAGTGGGATGATAGTAGTGGAATATTATTGTTGCTATATGTTGATGACATATTGATAGCATCGAACAACAAGAACGAAGTCCACAACTTGAAATGGCTTTTGGGAAGTGAGTTCGAAATGAAAGACATGAGACCGACCAAGAAGATTCTGCGGATGGAAATCACACAGGATAGGATATGCGGTGAATTATTTGTGTCTCAATGTGATTATCTTCAGAAGGTGGTGGCTAAGTTCTGGATATCGGAGGCAAAAGCAGTTCAAACACCTTTGGCGGCTCATTTCAAACTCTTTGTAAAGATGTCGCCAAAGACCAAGGAGGGTCAAGCGAGCATGGAGAGGACTCCTTATAAAAGTGCCGTTAGAAGTCTCATGTATGGCATGGTGTGCACCAGACCAGATTTAGCATATACGGCTATCCTCGTGAGCCGGTTTATGGCGAACCCGGGTAGAGAACATTGGGAGGCAACGAAGTGGGTTCTCCGGTTTGTGAAGGAAATTTCAAAAGTTGGCTTGCACATCAAACGGGTGAATGAAGGTGAAGTTAAGTTGAGAGGATATGTTGATGTGGACTTTGCGGTTGACTTAGACAAGAGGCGGTCGTTGACCGGGTATGTTTTCACTTTATTTGATTGTGCGGTGAGTTGGAAGGCGTAATTACAACCCGTGGTTGCACTTTCTACGACGGGGGCCGAGTAAATCGCTCTCACGGAAGGCGTGAAGGAATCTATTTGGTTGAAATGGTTGATCGGTGAGCTCGGATCGTGTAAAATGAGGTGGAGGTGTTTTGTGATAATCAAAGCGTGATACACTTGACCAAGAACCAAATGTATCATGAAAGGACGAAGAACGTCGACAGAAAGCTACACTTCATTTGAGATGTGGTTGCCGAGGGGTCCATTTTTGTTGAGAAGGTGCACACGAATGAGAATCCGGCGGATATGGATACAAAGGTGGTGGCAGGGATCAAGTTTCAGCATTGTTGATATGAATCTCCTTGCGAACACTCTGGATTGCGGAAAATCGGATCTTTATTTATTTGAGGATCTCGCCCAACTCAAATAAATGCACGAATC
>JAULKM010055261.1:0-12559 GCA_032355605.1 Rubia tinctorum
AAGAAAGACCGTGCATTTCCAAAATGGGCTAGCAACTTCCAGCGCATTTCCAAAATGCGCATACTTCAATGCGCATAGCAAAATGCGCACTATCTGTCCCCAGATTCCAAAATTCCAGCTCACTTACTGCGCATTTCCAAAATGCTCACTCCCCCCTCTGCATCCAACCTCAATTTAAACCCCATTCAACATCCATTTGGGGGGCAAATCACCCCCCAAAAATAAAGCACTCTAACTTTTCTGCAACCGAGTAATGGCGAAAAAGCCTTGAAATCCGTAACTGACATTTTACATGTGGTTATGAATTCTTTCTTCGGAACCATCGTCTATTCTATGCTATGAACTTGGAAACCGTGTTTCCATAGTCGGGTTGAGGATAGACGGCTCCAAAAATTTGTTAGATAGCGGTTTGTGAATAACCGCTTAACGTTGTATGATCAATGACGGTTGTGCTTAAACCACAGTTGAAAGCGTTGTACGATGATTCTGTTGTTTACTCTAGTGGATTTCCAATTTTTGAACATGTATCTGTAGTGCATTGAAATATACAACAACGGATGAACCCCCTGTCTAAGAAACCCTACAAAAATATACAATAAACCTACTATTTATAGGCATTTTCAATGTAATGTGAGAACAAGTGCCTGAAATGCACTTTCGAGGGCACATCCGACTTCGGAGCACGTGTTTGGATCAAGTACACTAAAGTAGACAGTGACGATTGAACCACCGTTTAATAAACCCTACAAAAACATGCACTAAAAACTACTATTTAAAGGCACTTTTGAGGCATCTCCGAAGGAGGAACAAATTTATTAATTGCATTTTCGATGACACTTATGAAGTCTGAACTGGTGTCTAGAGTGCATTAAAGTAAGAATTCCTTAAAAAATCCACCTTCATTATACCCCTCTTTCTACCCAGCAGACGTTTTTCTTTTTCTTCGTTTTTTCTTTCGTGTTTCCCTTTTTTTCTTTGTTCTTTGTTCTTTCTTTTCTCCTTCTTCTCCCACTTCCTCCCCAAATATGACACTTCCTCCCTTTCCTTTTAATTTCAACTCCGTGACGACGATTTCAGATTTTAAGTATGCGCGGTGATAAAATTCATGCCGGTATAGTATCTCTATTTTGAATTGTTATTGGTTGATCCAGTTACAAATTTTAATGTATATTATTGATCAAGTTAGATTGATGCATTTTTTTTGAATGTTTATTATTATGCGTTTGATTATAGGTGAGTTTGATATGAGTGTAAGAGATGACGATAACAGTGGTTGTGTTGTGTTAGACATGAATGTTGACATGTGTTCTTATAAAGAATTGGATGTTATGGTGGATTTGAATTTCCGGTTTCAATGGAATAAAAAAGTTTAACTTCTTTTTAAGTAACTTCCAAGGACAGTTTTGATATCGGAAATGGCCTCATAAATAATAAACCGACGTGAGAATGGACGTCTCGTTGCATGGTGATTATTCAACTTCCATGCAACGATCGCACAATTACAATGTTGGTATCTGAGACGGTGGCTCGGAACCACCTTGTAACGTAGAATTTAATCATCTTTAATACATCAATTCTGCATTAGTGATGCCAAGTATGAAAAATAGATAGAGTAGAAAAATTGTTATGTACTATTTACGTTTTATAGAAAAAAAGAAGAAGATGGCCGACTGTAAAGTATAAAGAGGATTTTCAGAAGTGATTGTTTTTAGGTTAATATACAAATATAACCCTATATATATTTGAGAAAGTGCAGATATAATACTGAGATAATTTTTAGTGCGAATATAACACTAACTAATTGATGAAAGTGCAAATATAACCCTATGACACTATTTCCGGCATTGACCGGCGTTGAACGCATATAAAATGACCAAAGTGTACTTTGAGCTAAAATCTAAAAGTGTTTAGACAGTTTTATCCCCCACCATCCCACCTCATTCTTGGCCACCACCCCTTCCCGGAAACATCCACCACCTCTATCCCCATTCCCAACCACCAGCCCACCGCCACCACTGCCTAGGCACTCCGCCACCACTGCTCAGCCACCCTGCCACCACTGTCCAGTCATCCCTCCACCACCCCAGCCCCGCCGCCACCACCCCCAACCACCCCTCACATCGTCCCGTCATCCTCTCCCTCCCTCATCCTCCCTTTGCCACTAGCCCCGACGCCACCCTAGCCCAATCCCCCTCATCCGTTCAGTTCATCGATTCGAAAGTTTCGCCACCTTTTTTCGACTCGCCGGCGAGGATGAGATTCCAGGCACTCACCGCCGATGAGAAAGCCTTCGTCGTAGAATAAGGGAGAGAGGCGGCGGTGGGACCAAGGAAGAAGGAGAAAGCGGGTTTAGGGAGAAAAGAAATGAGGAGTGAGGCGGCGAGTGACGGGCGGGAACAAGGAAGAAGGAGAACAGGGAGTGAGGCGGCGGCGGAACCAAGGAAGAAGGAGAAAGTCAGTTTAGGGAGAAAAGAAAGAGGAGAACGGCGGGTGGTGGGTAGATTAGGGTTAGGGCTAGGGGTATGCCAATAAATTTGCGTTATTTTTTTAAAAGAAGGTAAAATTGACATTTAATCAAATTCCGGCTTAAATTTGCCGGATAGGCTATATTTGCACATAAACTAATTATGTAGAGTTATATTTGCACTTATAAATATAACAGGGTTATATATGCATTTCGCCTTTTTTTTAAAGGGACAAATGGAGTACATTTTAATATTAATGATAAGATGAATGATTGAATTATCGTATTTGTTAAACAATCCAAACCTACTCCAGCCAATTGGAAAACAGCGTCGTTGAACAGTTTAATCACGAAACCTCTGGTATTGGCTTATCCGGATCCTGGTGGTAGCAATTTTAATTGCAAATTCTACATGCTTGGGGAAACCCTTACTTGTACCAATGTTATAAGGAATTCGAGGAAGTCAGTTTATTATTTTGTATCCAAATGAAGTTTTCTGGAAAAAAAACTATATTTAATAAATGTTTTTCTTCATGCAAGTGAGAAATACATAGTGACGGATTCAGTAAATGTATTTACTAAGGGCACGTTAATTATAATAAAAAAAATAAAAATATATAAATTCAAGTTTTATCTAATCTTTTTATTTTGATAACACTCGATAGCTTCTTCTTCAAATCTACAGTCGGGATCGGGATATACTTTTTTTTAATGAATGCAATAATCATAAATTGAACTAAGAATTTTCCGTCCGATGGTACATGATAAATATATAATTAAGTAAGCCTGTTACCAGCTTGTATCTCTCACCATCAATAATTTTCAGCAATTTTTTTAAAGGACTATTGACTTGTAATTATGTGAATATTTTATTTTATGATAATGAATGGATCAAAAGATAATTGAGAAGATTTTACTATTTAGAAAAAGTCCAATAGATTCTTTATAATAGGCATTTTGATTGATTTTAGAGATTCTACTCACAACTGGAGGCTCAACAGATTCTCCGAACAAACGAACAATTTCAACTAAATCTTTCAATTTCTTATTTTACTATGTTCCACTCTATGTATTCCTCTATCCGTAGAGTACATTGAATGTACATAAATGGCTAGAACAGAGTTTGTCTTATTCGTATTAACAACTACTCTAAGAGGAATGTTTTTGTGCGGTGCTAATGATTTTATAACTATCTGAGAGAATGATTTCCCGTGATAATTATTATTGCTGATCAGGAGAATAAATAGAGTACAAGACATAAAGGTAGAAGAGTCCAAGTATAACTCTAAACAGAATAAAATCTAATCTAATATTCTAATTGATTTAGTCTAACACTATCTTTGTAGCCTTCCCTAAAATAGAGATTTTGATGAAATGAAATTTTGATTTTCTATGTTGGTAGAGAGAGAAAATAATTTGGAGAATTGTTATTTAATGAAATCATTAATTTAAAACTTAAACTATAACAATAATTTTCCATTTATACTAAAAATAATTAAATCTTAACCATTACAACACATTTTTGTTGTTGAATAAACAGATATAATTGAACAATTGAAACATCCAGTTATTCTTTTCCTCATTTTTAAAATTCATTTGAGTGATCATTTTTTATGGTATTTAAACTTATGATTATCAAATAACAATTAACATCAATCATTCCATGAATACTGTATGATTCATGTTAATTAGTTATTGTTTTCTTTATTCATTCGATGTGAAATAGTGAATGATCAAAAGAATATGTTTTGAAATTCAAATTATTTAATTTGTTTGATCCCATGGGTTGCCTTATTTTTCTATATGGTACTATAAACTTTGCATTAGTCAAATGATGAGTTTTATGAATTTAATAGTCGTTATTTTAAATTTATTAAAATAAATAATTATAAGATATTTAATCATCTTTAAAATGAAACAATAGAATTAACCATTTTTTACACTACTTTTCTTTAAGTAAATATTTTTCAATTCATTTCCGCACAATGCGTGAATTTTTAATATTAGATTTGATGTTTCATTTTCAATAGTTGCTGTTTTAGCCAAACGTTGAAATGTTATACCACATGTTTAAAAAAAACTTTTCTACTAAAATCATGTGTGTAAAGTTAAATTTTGATCTTTTATTGTAGATCTTGTATTTATATGTTAAAATGTTCACACTTTACTTATTTTGACACTAATTTGAGATATTTTACATCTTAATTTATAATTTATACTACCATTTATTTTTTCAACCTGTCATTTTAAAATTAAATATTGACGTTTCTTTTTTTACTAATAAGGTTTTATTTAATGTATGTTTTGATGTTTTAATAGTGTGAATTGATTTTTTAAAATTTAATATTGATGATTGTTTTTATATTAATTTCAGGTTTTGATGTGATAGTTGATGTTCTAAATTAATGGGTATATAAGTATTTTGTTTTATGCATCTTTAGTGTATTGATTTAATGTTTATCAATTTTAATTTGATGTGTGTATTACAATATTTTTATTTTATTTGTATTTTAGTGTTTTCATTTGATGTTTAACTATCATAATTTGGTATGATTTTTAGTGCTAAAATGATCATGTGTTTTGGTCAAAGTGTCAATCTAACCCTGTGAAATCTAAAAGTGCATTTATAACCCTATTATTTGTTTGAAAGTTCCAATCTAACCCTGAGTACCTTAATTTGGCTTGAATTATGTGAATTGAGTATTATAACCCTATTACAAATAAAATAAAATTCAGAAAAAGTTAGAGGACATTTATACCCTCACATCTATTAACCAAACAATATTTTTTTTCTTTTTCTTCTCAGATCTATTTTCTCGGTTCTTATCGTTTCTTCTCAGTTCTATTTTCTCAGATCTAGCCGGGGCAGGGTGGCGCAGGGGAAGCGGGGTGGGGTGATCTAGGGTTTTGCCATGGTGGCAGAGGGGCAGTGGAGGTAGAGTGGTCTATAGTGGTGCAAGGGTAGCGGAGGTGGGCAGTCTACGGTGGCGCTCTTCTGCATGTGCCCTCTTCTGCCTCTGTAGACAGCGGCATCGTAGCAACACGCTCCCACAGAGTGACGTATTGGTCACCAAAGCTAAAACAGGGGAACCATAAACAATAGCCTCTTAGGCCGCCGACGAAAGAGTGATCCTCCAGCAAATCGTCATGATCAGAGACTCCAACTGGTGGGGAAAACTTGGCGGCGATGTCAGTTTTTGCGACTATCCCGAGCGTTTGTGACTGTGTTTTTTGGGGAGGACTTTTAAGTGGCGTTTCGATAGTCCAACCTTACTTTATAGGTCAGGGCTCTGTAACGGAAATGTCGTGGATTGGAATTTGAACCTTGGGGCGGATTTATAGATTCTGGATGGTGATAAGGCGGGGCGGCAGATGGTGTAGTGGAGGTGGTGGCAGATGGTGTAGTGGAGGGCCTTTTTTTTTTACGAAAGAGGGTTCAACTAATTCAGCCTCCACCGGGGATGCATTAAGTTGCACTTTTTAGAAGTGTACAATGTGCATTTTATTGGGTAGGGAGAATGCATATTACAGGTACCCTTTTTTGTGAAGAGTGCTTGAGAGAGTGTATATTATTGGCATGAAAACTCACCTGTAATGAGTTCGGATTTTTGGCTAGTTGCCCGACGGTCGGAAGAGTGCATATTACTAGTGTGAAAGGGCACCTGTAATGAGTTCAGATTTTTGGCCGACAAGGGTTTGGGAGGTGGTGAGGTTGTGAATTTCCAGATTCCGGTGATGGCCGCTGGTGGGGCAGCGATGGAGGTGGGGCGGCGGGGGTGGGGGGATGTGGCAGAGCAGTGGTGGCTGTGTTATAAAGATGATGAAGAAGAAGAATTCTAGGGGTATTTTTGCCATTACATTTTTAGTTTTAAGATGAGGGGTATATTAGTCTTTTCAGCTTTGGTCAATGCCAAAAAATGTTAAGTCAATGCGGAATAGTGCGAAAAGGTTATATCGGCCCATTTTCTACAAAACCTAGGGTTAGAATCGCACTTTCAATTTTTACAGGGTTAGCACTTTCAAAAAATAATAGGGTTAGTTTTGTATTTTGCCCATTTTTATTTGTTGTTTAACTACTTTAATGTTTTTATTTGATTTATAAATATATTACATTTATAACTATTTTTATTTTTTATATTTGATGTTGGATTTTTTAGCATTTTCTATGATATTAAATTAATTTAATATGATGCTTAATTTTTTTATATTTGATACTTGATGTTTAATTATTTTCTATTTGATGTTGGATTTTTAGCATTTATGTATAATTTTAAATTAATTTAATTTGATGTTTAATATTTTATATTTTAAGTTTAGTTATTTTTATTTGATATTGAACGTTGAGTCTGTCTCTTGAAAGACGGTCTTTCCATAAGTCATGGAAAGACCAAGGTTTTAAATGTAAATTAGAAGAAATTAAGATAAAATTTTTGGGTTGTATGAACCGGGTTATAAAATTTACAACTACTACACGTTGCATAATAAAACTTTAATATTGTCTTTCCATAAGGTTATGGAAAGACCGTCTTTCCCAAGACTTTGCCTAAATTGAATTGGTATATATGTATAATTTCTATTGTGTGATACATTATTAGATTCGTTATAATATATATTTTCTAAATATCAACTCTTCCCAAATTTTAATTATCATTAATGAAAGATGTATTAAGGATCAAACATTTTTCAAAACAACTACTGAAAGTTAAAGCGCACAACTTAAAATGGGATGGAAGGAGTATCTTTTTAAAACAACTTAAATACATACTCTTTCTGTCATGTAAAAAATGACGGAATTGCTCTTGCCTCGTTTTTTTAATGTAAACTGATGTGGCATAAAATAAGTGTGGAACAGTAGAAATATCCTGGTAAAGCAGTGAGCAAAGTTGTTGAATTCAAAGGGAACATTGTCAAAATTTAACAACACATTCATTGATATTTTGGGTAATTTTTAAATCATGCATTTTTTAATGGTTCGGACAAAAAAGAAAATTATGTCATTTTTTTATGGATGGATCGAGCACTTCGTATATAACTGGTGCGGGAATAGACTACGGCACCTCTAATAAAGGCAATTCCGCACCAAAATTGAAAATACTGCCTTAAAAGGGGGTTTCCGAGAGGTTCCAATGTCCGTGGATTGGATGTTTTAAAAGGCTGTTAGAACTTTAACCACCGTATAAATAATTTTTTAACTACAGTGTAGTTAAAAATTGAACCGTTGTTAAAACTATAATTTTTACTATAATTAATTTTTAATTTTTAATTTTAACCTCCATTTGTTTTTCCTTTATTTCCCACATCTTTTTGCTCCTTCACTTTTAGAGTCCGTCTCTTGAAAAACAATATTTCTATAACTTATGAATAAACCTAGGTTTTAATTGCATATTAGAATAAATTAAGATAAAATTTTAGAATTGTATTAATCGGGTCATAAACTTATAACTATTAAACGTTGCATATTAAAATTTTAATATTTCTTCTAAAAGCTTATACCTTTCTATAATTATAATTTAACCCCGTATTTCCATCCGTCTTTCCGTATGCCTATGGAAAGACGGTCTTTCCCAATAATTTATCAAATTTTAAAAAAGAATGAATGTGATTTGATACAGTTAATGGGATTAAATGTTATTAATCTCATTTAATATGAATAAATTAGATTTAATGTGATTTAATATCAAAAGAATAAATATGATTTCATTTCGTTAATGTCATTAAATGTGATTAATCCCATTTGATATAATTAAATTGGATTTAATGTGATTTAATATCTGACGGGGAATCAGTCTAGGGGTTTAATATGATTAAATGTAATTAATTCAAATAATGTGATAAATTTGATTTAATTTAATTGAACATGATTAATGTAAATTATAATAAATATAATTTATTTTAGAGAACCAAAAACTTAATTAGTTATAAAATAGTTTTGTAACTAATTTTATTTCTGTGTTTAAATTGATTCAAAATAATAATAAATCATATATTATGGCGGAATTATTAGTAAGAAATGGCTTTAAAAGTATTTTTCTTATATTAGCCTTAATCATATTTAATTTTATTGAATAATATTAATACTTTAAATATCATTAATTACATTTGATCTCATTGAATGGTATTAATCGCTTTAAAGCGTATCAGTAACATTTAATATTAATACTTCTATCAAGCTTGCAATTGCATGCGATCAACTCGGACTACCAATTCTGCGAACGGGAACGGAAGGATGAAGCCGGAAATGGATCGATACTTAACTGTATGCAACACTAGATTCACAGCTATGTATTGAAAGGGCTTCATGTACACCTGGCTTGGGAATCTAATAACACGAGGGGTGGAGTTAGTTTCGGCGAGAATCATATACATATAGGCTCTTTCAATAGCCGAACTATCCACCTAGTGGCGAACACTTATTTGTTTTGGGTGATCAAGAACACTTCTTGATACTTTTGTATTACACTTTTCTATTACATGGCTTGGGTTGCCAATAAAGACCCCCCGCTAAGGCGGTTTAAATTTTAATAAAAAAAGTAACATTTGATTTCATTAATCAGATAAATGAAATTAATCACATTAATGCATAAAACTCAATTAATCATAATAATTTCCCAAAGTCACAATCCAAAAACAAATTATGTATTTAAATCATATTAAATGACATGTTCCAAGTAGATAAGAACATTTGTATAAGAGGGTTGGACATTAAAGTGGGATCTTTGTGACCCCTCCATGTGCCTTTTCTTTAAATTTTATGTGGAAATTCTAGAATTCATAAATCTATTCAATAAATAATTTTAGAAATAATTTTAGTAAGTGACCGAAAAAATTCTATCTGAAGAGGCTTCCGATTTTACGTGAGACTATTTGTGACCCTTCTACAAGTCTTTCATGGGAATTTTTAGGAAATTCTAGAAGCATTATATCAATGACCAAGAAATTCTTTGTAATGACTGGGAACAAATCTGTCTAATAAGGCTGACGATTTTAAGTGGGACCGTTTGTGATCCCTCAACAAGATTTTTCTGAGAATTTTGAGAAAATTCTAAAAGTGTTAAATCAATTATATTTGCAACTATAACATTATAAAATTTAATCGTCACAATTTGTTAAAAGTTCTTAGTTCAGATTTATACTTTTACCAATTGATATAAAATTAAATTAATGAGATTAATGAATTTTAATATGATTAATTGCGATTAACTATTGAGCGATAATGAATGTTATGAGTGTTTAATATCATAAATGACTTGAATTCAACCTTAGTTTATAAATGATATTTATATATCATTTAAGATATAAATGTTATTGATAGGATAAATTAATTCACGCATAAGAATGTTATTAGTCTTTAATATTAAAATAATTTGTATTCAACATTCGTTTATAAATACGATTTACATGCCAAACAAATATGAACTTAATTGAAAATTAACATTCAAATTGTAACATAAATATTTTAAGTTTGAAAAATAGATTTACATCTTATAAATTAAAATATTCTTGATTTTATTGTGAATCAAAAGTATAAATTCATATTAATGAACTAATATTTAAGTTATAATATATTCATAATTTAAATAAATTTTTTTTTAAAAAATTAGATTAATTAGTATTTATTTATTCATTAAATATTATTTATGATAGTTATTAAATGTGATTTAATATTTTCGAAATCAATCTTAATTAAAAGATTTTAAATTTGACAATTTTTAATGTTCAAGTTTTATTTAAACTTTAAATACAACCATTTTACAAATTTGAAATTGGATATTGTAACTTTATGTGTTGAACTTTTAAATTGGATTTAAAATTGTAGGACAATAGTATATAAATGTTTTTCAAATACGATTAAAGCCATAGTTTGAATTATGTCAAAAGTTGACAAGTATGATTTTTCATCATCATAATAGCTAATTAAAATTTTATAATTTATGGATGATAAGTTTTGAATTTTGAATTAAATTAATATTTATGTGAAAAAATTCAAATATTTTAATAACTGAATCTCTAATTTGATTAAAGATTCATGGTTATACATATCATACTTAGTTATTGATTATGATTATCCAATTATTTCAAAGGTTAGATAATTAAATATTAATATGTGATATTTCATTTATTATTTGTTGAAATAATATGTTGGAATAATATTATTATCGATTTGTATATGGTATGCTAATTTTAATATATATTTAACTATAAGTATGTTGCATATGATTGACAACTACACATTTAAAACACATCGTCTTGTTTTAGACAGTCTAAACTTTAGCCCAAATTTTATTTTACAATTATAAGAAATTTCATTTGGGATGAGTTTTTTTAAAAAAAAATATGCCAATAAATTTAGGGACTTTCTATGCAATCATCAAACTACTATATACATCACAAAAAGTTCAGAATTTTCATTTTTCTTTTCTCCTCCTTCTCCCACCGGAAACTGCCTCCGGTTGATAGTTACTGACGGATTCCGCCGGATTTCCACCGAATTTAAAACGTTCCACCGGAATCTCCCCTGTTTTTAGCCTGTTTTTTGCCGAATTTAGCCGATCTACTATGTCCGTCGTTTCCCCTCCATTTTCGCTGGATTTTTGTAGCTTCCGCCTCTGTTCCCCATTGCGAAATTGTCGGTTTATGTCGTCGATTGTTCTCCTCCGTCATTGCGATCGAGGAGCTCACGACGGAGATCGAGGAGCTCACAACGGAGAATCTCCAGGCAGTGCAATCAACGAGTTTAGGCGCTGCGATTAACATGAAAACTAGAGCAGCGGCGGAGATTTAGGCGAGATCGTGAAAACTAGAGCAAAGTCGGTTAATTGCGACGGTGGTGGTCGTAATTGCAGCAGCGGTGGTTAATTGTTGGCGAAGGTGACGGAGGCAGCGAGGAGGAGTTGGCAGAGGTAAGGTGACGGCGCGCGTGAGATCCATGCGCGCAATTGAAGAAGAAGGTCGGGCGTGTAGACACATGCTATCAACGGCATACCGAGGTGACGTTGGGCGGCGGCGGACGGTGACGGCGGAGCAGGTGATGTTTGTTTTTTGTTTTGTTTTTTTCAAAAAGATTATTGAGTTTTATTATTTTTTGACTGAGTTCATGGTAATTAAAGGTTCTCTAGTGGTTAGCATTATGTGCTTGAGGTTAGAGGTCTGGGGTTCGAATCCCACCTGATAATTTATTTTGAAGTATTTTTGTTCTTTAGGTACATGTTGAGCTTTAATATTATTTGACTTAGTATACGTTCAATAATGTGTTTTTGGTGTAGTGGTTCTTACTTTAATTTTGAGGTTGTGATATGTCCATTTTATACGATGATTTTGGGATCTTTTGTACTCATTTTGGTAGGTTTTTTTTGCTTTGGATACTTTATTTTACCTTGAAATTCTATTGCTAGAGTTAAGAGCGACTTTATCGCTTTTGTCACTTGTAACAATGATTCCGTGAGATGAGGTAATTGTTGAAGATTTGAAAACCTTGAAGACTCCATTTTGTAGACAATGAAGACTTTGAAGACCCGGAGAAAGGAAGAGGAGACAACTACACTAAGATCAAAGAGAAGAAGTCATGTGAAGGCAGAGTACTCTGGCCGTCGCGAGTCGCGATACCTGTGTTGCGAGTTGCGATGGTCGTCAGCCATCACGACTCGCGACGGTCGTCAGCCCAGACTGGGTTTTTAGAATTTTTGTACTATAAATACTCATTACTTTTCTCCTTCTTCCTAAGTTTTTCTCTCCCGATTATGAACTTCAAAACCCTAGTTTTTCCATTTTTTCTATCTTAGTTTCTTTTTGAATTAATGTTTGATTTGCTTTTGTTAATTAAGCTGGGTTCTAGTAGCTAAACATAACCTTGGGAGTAATTGATTAAGGCTTCCAAACCCATGTCTTGAGATCTATAAGTAAGCTATTTAGTGCTTTGCTATTGTGTATTTATTGTGATTGAATTGGGTTGTTGAATACATTAATGATATTGGAAGTTTGAGTATATGAATTGCTTGTATGATAATGTGTTAGGGTTTGGAGAAATTAGCTAATTCTCCCTTCTTTTGATATGAAATCCAAGAGCATAATTTAGAGCTTCTAATGTTGTTGATGATT
>JAULKM010055282.1:0-12558 GCA_032355605.1 Rubia tinctorum
ATCAAAAGGTAACAGTGAGTTCATGATTTTCCACATAAACACTGAAACCTTTGATGGTATTCTATTGCTCCATAATGGCTTGCGTGAAATAGAGGTACCCCTTTTTTCTCTGAGGGAGTTGTAGGCTGATTTGAAAGTGAAGAATCCCTTAGTTTCTGGTTTCCAAATAAGTATGCCATTCCTGTGATCTTTCCGGTGCTAAATACATATAGGAGCAGTGGGTAGACTTCACACATTTGTTGAATCCAAGGAACATAAGACAATTATGTGAATATTTTGAGAGTAGAGGTTAATTATCACATGACTCAAATTGCTTGAATTACATGTAAGTGAATACTATTTCATTTTATTGATTTATGCGAATGAAATGAATAGATGAAATTGAATTCAGAAAGAAAAAAAGTAGATAATTTTTTTAAAAAAATCTTAAGTATTAGATAAAAAGGACTTCAAAGTATCTTAGAGAGATTTTCTTCCACCACAATTATCATAATCACCTCCCCAAAATCCTAGGTTTTCCAACGATTTTCTATCGGCGCCGCCGTGATGGCTGAGCCAGAGAGAGCTCTCCCTTTCTCTTATGCCCAGATGCTAAACTGCACTCTTATTGATGCACTTTCCAAACTGACTGGAGCCCCATTCAATCCAAAAACAATAATCGACCATCTTGGCCAACCAGGATTGAATTTTTTCGATGCCTAATGCGATCACCTTGAAGCGCCACTTTGCTGGACTATAGTTGGGAAATTCTCACGAAGTAGGTCTCAAATGGAAAAGCCGAGGATGGATTTTCATATTCCGGTTTCAAGGCCCATACATATATCAACATGCTAAACAATAAACAAGTTCTAATCCACTTCAATCAACTAGACGACTATTACAGGTGTTGGCTTCATAAGACCTGGAACTTCAGAGCCTATTCCATTCGGATGACGAAGTGGACTGCTCATTTCAATCCCAATACCGACTCTTTAATTGTTCCAATCTGGATATTGCTATACAGACTACCCTAACATTTTTTTGATCAATGAGCGATGATTTCAGTTGGAAGCCTAATTGGTACTCCAATCAAAGTTGACAAGGCCACTTTGAATAGAACTTGTCCCCATGTGGCTAAGGTCTGTGTGGAGATTGATGTCACCAAGCCTCTGCGTGAAAGGGTATGGACTGAATATAGAGGTTATGGTTTCTAGCAATATGTTGATTATGAAGGTGTACCAGTATACTGCTCAAAGTGTATGAATCTAGGGTATGTTTCTTCTGTCTAAGAAATTGATCAATCTAAAATATCTCTCACTGTCGGGAGACCTAAAGGTAACACTTCGCCAAACCAAGATCCAGGTAAAAACCTTACCCCTAATGATGAACAGAGAAGGTTTTTCAGGTAATAGAGTCAAGGATTCTTCATCTGGTATTTCAATTTCTGAGAAACTTTATGTTCTCGTGTTGAAAAGCGAAACTGACAATTCCATACAGGTACCTAATAATGGAAACGATCCTGGGAATAGAGGTGTTAATTATCTAGGCAAATAAAAAAAAAGCTTCATCTGATACTCAGATGCCTAATCTCAATGGTGATGGTGCTCAGAACATAGATAATGGAATGCAAGGATTGCGCAAAGCTACTATCCCCTCTAACACAGAGGGGCAGGTTATTCATTCTCCCTAACTCTTAATAATAAGGATTCTGCTACTATTGTTGATGCTATTCCATCTATTGTGAACTTAGTTGTGCTTGAGTACTCTGTTGCTGTTAATATATCAACTGGAAAAAGTGCTAAGATTGTCTTTTCTCCTGCTTAATTTGTTGAGCCAACTATTAATGTAGTCCATTTATCTGATGAACCATCCCAAATTGAACTATTGACTAATGAAGTTTTCCTGGTTCCGGTTTTGTTGATCATGTGACTGTTTCTACAAAATCCCTCCTAACTGATCAGATACCTAAGTCTGCTGATGATTCAACAATTAATCCTCCTTTGTCTAAAAATACGTAGAAATTTAACAATCCCACAACTACTGAATCAGTTTCCTCTCCTCTTAATTAGAATCTAAAACACTCAAACCATAATATCAATAATATAAATGAAGAATTTATTGAACTCAATGCTGGTAACTCCCATTTGCTGTCTTTAGGTAAAAAATCTGCTAAAAGAATAGAATGGCTTAATGCTAAACATCCAAAATCTATCCAAACTTCACCAACAAAAGAAGAAATAACGAACATCAATGAAGTGAAACAGAGTATGATTGAATCCAATAAAAAATTCAACTCTTTGCTGAAAACAAAAAGGCAATCAAGAATCTCTAATCATTGCAGATCTAAGAACGAAATCTAAAAAATACAACAAAAAATACTATTCAGCTGCACCTAAAATGATTGCAACCCGCTCGTATTTGAATAACTCAAAATCTTATCAATGAATGAAACAAACGTTTGGTTCTAGAATGCTAGGTAATAACTCTACCCAAATATGAATCAGGACATTAAAAAGAGATATAAAACTGAATTTTTTGCATTTATTGAGCCTATGCTTAGTAAAGAAGACATAAACCCAGTATAAAAAATTATTGGTTTTCAACACCATTTCTCAGATGACAAATGTAAAATTTAGATTTTCCGTACAGATGAAATCAATCTTCAAATCAATGCAGTGGAAGAGCAATTTATAATCTCTACATTCAAACATCCTTCACTGCAAAAAGAATGCCAAATTGGCTTCATCTATGCTAAACACACCAATAAGGAAAGAAGGAAAATCTGGCATTCACTCTAAACCTTAAAAAACACACCGCTTTGCCTTATTGATGATTTCAATGTTATATCAAATCCTGATGAATACATTGGCCCTTCTGTATCAAATTATAAAGACATCTCAGCTTTCAACAAATTCATAAGCTATAATAATCTATCTGATATCCCAACATTTGGTTCACTATACACTTGGGCAGGGATGAGACCAAAGGGTAGAGTGTGGAAAGGGCTAGATAGAGGTTTGTCTAATAACATATGGTGGAAAAATTTTCAATCCTCTCATATACCAACATTAGCTAGAGACCAGATTGATCATAGACCACTAATTCTCCACATTTCAGAAAATTCAAACAATTCTGGACCTAAACCTTTTAAATTTCTTAACTGTTCGTTTAATCATCCTTCTTTCATATAATTAATTGAACAATCTTGGAACATTTATACAAATATTTATGCGATAAGAAGATTTTATTTCAAATTAAAAACATTAAAAACAAATTTGAAGCAATGGAATGGCAACACATTTGGCAACATTTTCACAATAGTTCAAAAATGTGAAGATGTACTAATCAAGGCAGAAGCATATCTGCAACTTTTAGAGAATCAAAACACTCATATAGCCTTTAATCAGGCAAAAAAATCATACCCAAGCCTTAGCAAACCAAGAATCTTTCTGGAATAAAAAATATAGAATCTAATGGTTAACTGAAGGTGAATCTAATACAAAGTTCTTTCATCACTCAGTTAAAAACAAACCCAAAAAACAAATGGTTGCAGGTATAAAAGGCTGTAATGGTGATTGGATTTATGATCAGGAACTTATAGGGAAAGAAGCACTAACTTATTTCTCTGAACTCTTAACACAAGAAGACAATGACCATACTCGAATCAACACAGCTCGTTTGCTAGAAAATCTACCAAATTCAATCACAAATACCATGAATCAAGAATTAACCAAAACTGTAACTATGGAAGAATTAATTGCAACCATAATGAACATGAATATAGATTATGAACCTGGGCCAGATGGGTTTCCAGGACTGTTTTATCAAAAATGTTGGAATATCATTAAAGAAACACTTATTGTTCTGATTCCCAAAAAATATGTTTCTTCATCATTCAAAAACTATAGACCTATTAATCTTTGCAACTTTTCAAAAAAAAAAAATCTTCACCAAAATAATTGCAGATAGACTAAAGCATTTAATGAATCAAATTTTAAGCCCTGAGCAATATGCCTTTACCTTTGGAATAGAACTCTAAGAAAATGTACCTTTAATGAAAGAACTAGAAAGCTACATTAATTCCAAATCCAGGGGCTATAATATGACAATAAAATTAGACATGATGAAATTCTTTGACAGAGTTTCTTGGTATTTTCTATCAAAGCTCTGATCTAAAATGGGATTTGAAGATAATTTTGTAAACCTAATCATTAAAAACATAAGGTCTGCATATTTCTCAATATTAGTTAATGGAAACTCTTTTGGATTCTTCTCAGCTTCAAGGAATTTGAGCAAGGAGATCCTTTAGCCCCATTGATCTTTATTCTAATGGCTGAATCCTTTTCCAAATCACTGAAATTTTATTTTCAGTATGCAGAAATACCTTATTACAAACTCCCAAAACACATGGTGTAATGGGTCCGGTTTGGTGGCAAGCCACACCCTCTATAATGGAGAGGTCCAGGGTTCAGAACACACCCCATCAAGAATTGTGAATATTATAAAAATTTCTTGATGGGAATTACCCAGCGTCATAGGACCGTGTCGGTGGTTCCCGCTGTGGTTTCCCACTTGCAGGTGGTCGATGATGGTGAGATCGTGGTGGTTCCGGTTTCACTGGCAGCGATTCGTTGGTGGTGCAACGTTTGGGTGTTCTCAGGAGGGTGTCCCTAGCTATCAAATGGATGGAGTTTCATTCTCCACTGAGCTTCAACAGATTCAATGGTGGTGTCTCCTAGTTAGATCCTAGATTAGGATGTTAATATGTAATTTGGTTGTTTGTATGAACATTTCAAAAGAAAAGGAGACATCCAAAACACATGCTTAATGTAACACATCTTTTCTTTGCTAATGACACAACAATTTTTTTTAAAAAAAATACACAAAGAAATGAATTTAAAAACTCATGGGATTTTTCAAAATGTATGAAAATGCATATGGCCAAATAATCAACTATGAGAAATAATCCTTTCTTATATCCAAAATTGCCTCTCCGAGAATTTTATATCAAATCAAATCTGAGACCCAGATGATTCGGGGGTGATTTCCTTTCAAATATTTAGGGTCCCCAATGTTTATAGGAAGTAATAAGAACTCAAATTATCTTAACCTCCTAAACTCTATTAACTCTAAAAAAATTCAATGGCAGAACAAACTGCTATCACAAGCAGAAAGGATGATTTTAATTAAACATGTCCTAGCTTCCATTCCACTGCTCATCAAAACTGTTCTTAAACCTACTAACCATATCATTAACATTGTGCACACGACAATGGTTCAATTCTTTTGGAAAAAATTATCACACCAATCTGGGAGAACATGGAGGTCATTTGACAAATTATGTTTTCCCTTAGATGAAAATGGTCTTGGTTTTAAAAATCTAAACCTAATGATAAAAAGTTTTTCTCTAAAGTTATGGTGGAAGCTACAACATGGAGCTTTTTTAAGGGCCAAATTCATGTGGTCAACACTAATCAGCTATCAAACAACAAGAACTTGGAAAAGAATCAAAGAGGTTGATGATTTAGCTATAAAGCCTACTCAAGTCCAAATTGAAAAAGGATCAGTTTCATTTTGGGACTCAAACTGGACAGGTCTAGGATCTCTTGTTAACAAATGAAATCTTGAATCTGATTTACCTTATCCAATTCTTACAGTTGCTGAATTCATATCTCAACCTTTTTCATTTCTGAATACATTTCAGAATCAATTTTCTAATCATATTATCAATAATCTTAACAACAATCACAAACTATTCCTGATTATGAAGATAAGATGATTTGGAAACCTAATCCAAATGGAATTTTCTCTTTGAAGTCTGCATATGAAATTATAAGGCAAAAAAGAAGGAAAAATGTAGTCCTTCAACCATCTATGGTCTAAACTCCAGCCAATTTTTTTAGCATAATGAATTGGAGACTGTTAAATAGGCTTATATATTTACCTGATGTACTTGAAGATTTCACATTCAATCTTCCATCAATATGTTGTTTTTGTAAACAGGATTCTGAGAGTATTCACCATTCTTTTAACAACTGCCTTGTTATAAAAAACATATGAGACAGAATTGACAGAGTTTTTTACTTTCCTACTCTTTTTTTATTACTTATGGGATAGATTATTCCACTATTAGAATCTCAAAATGGGTTCTCCTGAATTTAATGATATCATCAAGATCATACCATGCTTATGTATCTGGTTCATTTGGTGTGTTAGAAATAACTATTTTTGACCAAATCAAACCTAATGATGATATTATATTCAAGAAAATCATGTGTCAATTGCATGACATTTTGCTTGGATTCAATATCAACTGTTTGTGGAATTTGACATCAGGAATACTCATGGTGTTCATATGCATGTCTAAGAAAAATGTTGAGAGGAAAATTGTCCATTGTAAAGTTCCCATTCATTTAAAATTGAATTTAGAAGGATACATACCAAAAAATGGAAGCGCGTGAATTGGCTTCATCATGAGAGATTGCAATGGAAAGCTGGTAATATTAGCAGCTAAGCAAAACTAAACAAGCAATAGTATTCAAGGAGAGGTTAAAGCACTCCAATATGGTGTGAAGGCAGGAATCAGACACATCCAAATCGAATGTGATTTAGAACTACTGGTGAAGATAGTGAGAAAAGACTACAAAATCTCGTGGCAATGCACCAATGATATTAAGTCAAGTATGAGATTTACTTCATCAAATGGATTGGTCTATTTTGCACGTCTACAGAGAAAGCAAACAGTGTCACTGATGCATTGGTAAGGATTGCTAGCCCAAAAAGATAAATTCTTTTTTTGTTCATGCAGGTTTGTCCGAAGAAATGAAGGGGATGATTCATCTGGACTCGATCTCTTTTCCTTATATTAGGAAATTGAACTAAACATTGTACTCATTTCTCTTTTCTGTATTTTGCTCTAAAAGACTTGCTAAGTAATTTTTTCCACGTCTTTATTTGAGTTATGAGAATCCTTAGTCCTAGTTTAGAATTATGTATAGTTCAAGGATTCTTAGGCTTTATTCACAGATGTAAGGCTTTACGTCTCCTTTTCTTTTTGTATTTTTAATTTTATTATTAATTAACAGGTAGGGGTCTGCCAAACCCTCCACTATAACAAGTAGTGTTTTTTTTAAATAAAAAGAAATTGAAAAAATCTTGCCAAAAAAGAAGTTGTGCCAAACCGATAAAAACAGCTTATAAAAAGGAAAGTGAGTCAAATCCAATGATACTAGAGAGTGATTTCCACGCTTAAACTCCAATCCAAGGACCATAAGACAATTACGGGAATATTTTGAGAGCAAAAGTTAATAATCACGTGACTGAAATTGCTTGAATTACAGGTAAGCAAATAATTTCTATACACATTAACTCCAGTCCAAGGAACATAAGACAATTACGTGAATATTTTGAGAGCAGAGGTTGATTGTCACGCAACTCAAATTGCTTGAATGACAGGTAGTCCCGCTCTTTCCTTGCTATTTCCCTGTTTTCTCTAATCTTCGGGAATAAATTCCTTTACCCACCCCCACTATCCAGATCCAAGTTTACAAAGAGAGTACGGAGCAGTTATTGCATTATTGCATTATTGCATTATTGCATTATTGCATTATTGCATCGGTATACAGTACGCTTCAAGTCAGCGCAATTTTCACGTGCAAATTCCGCTGGACAAACTGTCAAATCATATCGTCCGTAGTTCGTCACTGCACAAGGTCAGATTATCAGTTTCGTCCGCATTTTCCCCGTGCTCCCTCGGTTCAGTTAAGTTTGACACACTTTTTAGTTAATTTTCTCATTCTACGTTTGATCATAAATTTTATGTAATATAATAGTAATATTATCATGTAAGATATCGTTGAATTTTTCGCAGCATGTACTTTCCAAATATTAAAATTTTACATGATATTAACATATGTAACAAAAGTTATTAATCTATCGTTCTTGTCCTTTTATACTTAGTTGGCTACTTGAAAGACATTCTTTTTATAAGTTACGAAAAAAATCAGTAACACAAATGCAATTTTAAGATAAATGTTGAAAATTTACGGGTTCAAAACAATTAAAATTGGAGTCAAATTTGGATTATAAACTATTTTAGTAAACTCACATTTATTTAATGTGAAATCTCAGTTTTCATCCCTTTTACATAAATCTTCCATCAGCTACAATTTTAATATTTAATGTTTATTTTAACCTAATGTTTTAACGTTTTATACTGAACAATTTCAGAAGATATTCAGAAATTACCAATTAGAGAAGAAGAATCGCGAAAAAATAAAAATAAATGAGAAACACATATTTAAGTAACATATTACTTATACGTTTTATTCTAAATATGTAATATTTCTAACCAAAATTAAAATGTTTCAATTGTAATTGCTGCAGAGTATAAACCCTCACTTCCTATTATTTTAATCAAACTATATTTTTCTATATGCCTATGCAAAGACAATTTTCCCAAGATTTTGTCATTATATTTTAACATATCATTCTAAATATCTTTTTGTTTATAAAATATTGAATCATATTTATTAATTTATAATTTTTTCATTACGCATTCAATTTTCTCTACAAAATTCAATTTAATACAAATTTGATCAAGATTTTACAAAGAGATCTACCTAATTCATTAGCCACATATGTTCATTACTAAGTAAATTGTGATTATTCTCAATATATCTAAACGATGATAAGGAAGAAGTAACTTGTAGCAAGTGATCTACAACTCCCTTTATTTCCCAAGGAGCAAAATCTAGTTTGTTTAAAGATGGTGCAAGGATTGCAAAATCTGTATAAACCAGTAACTTGGAGATGTTTCTTTGTACTGCAATCGCCGATTGATCAGTGAATTTTCTTTGTTTGGAATCCACTGATCCATGATTCTGATGTCTCTTCTGCTCACCACTTGCCAAGCGAGATTATTCTTTACAATAGATCTACCCCATAAAACATATTTCCAACCCTAAGAGTCTGCACTCCTAGGGGATGCTAACAGGAAATACCCGTTCATGCTTATTCTTTTAAACTCTTCCTAGCAATGAATCATTATCTTTTATTATGGACCAAACATGTTTACCAAGAACATCTAAATTCATTCCCTCCATAGACTGCAGATCTAATCCTCCATCTTTTATTGAATTGCAAACCTTATTCCAATATTTCCAATGTACCTTCTTCTTTTCTAGATCAACACTTCAAGTGGAATCCGTTACCATTTTATCTAGAATGTTAGGTACTGTCTTAGGAATTTTGAAGATTCCTAGTGGATATATTTCCATTGAAGACAAGCCATGTTGGGCTAATGTGAATCTTCAATGGAGAAAAAGTAATTTTGTCTTCCAAGATGAAAATATTTCATAAAATCTTGTAATCAGATTCTGGAATTTTCTTTTTTGGACTGAAAACTAATATCCACCCCTAGATACTTCCCACCTAAAGCTGTCCCATGAATATTTAATGTAAACCTGACATATTGTTCTAATCCCGAGCTTATATTTGGGCTAAACCTAACGGAGCACTTATCAAAATTCAATCTTTTCCCTGAGTATCTTGCAAATAGATCTATAGTCTAAGCTAATTCATCCAGTGTTCTTGTATTGCACTCAGAGAATAAGGTACAGTCATCTACATACACAAGATGACTAATTTTGGGACCACCCCTTGAAAGTCCAAGCCCCATCATATTATTTATGTGAATTCTATGTTCGATCCATGATGATAAAAAATGTTGAAAAGTATGAATATGTACGGTGATAATGGAGATTTTCTAAGCCCCTTTTCTGGTACAAAGAATGTAGATTTAGCTCCATATAGTAAAACCTAATAAGACACCGTATTGACACACGAGAGTAGTAGTTCAATGTAGTCATCAGGAAGTGCAGATTTTATGAGAACCTTTCCCAAAAAATCCAAGACACATGATCATAAGCCTTAATCATATCCAGTTTAATAGTCATGTATCCTTTTGTGCCAGAAATCTTCTTCTTTTTCATGAAATGAATGATTTCATGAGCAAGTAGTACATTCTAAGAAATACACCTTTCCCGCACAAAACCCTTTTTAAGAATTTGAGAGAAGATGACCAAAATGATTCTTGAACCCATTATCTAACACTTTTTCAATCACCTTATACTTGACATTCCATAAGGAAATTGGTCTATAATCAGTTACATTTGATGGAACCTTTTTCTCTTGAATTAACACAATCTATGTCGTATTCCATTGATGAGGTATAGTTCCCTGATTCAATATACTTAGGATTGCCTCCGTGAATTCCTCTCCTACAATGCTCCAATATATTTTATAAAATTTTGGAGGAATGCCATCTTCACCGGGAGACTTCTATGATTTCATAGATTTTAATGCATCCCAAACCTCATTTCATGTCAAAGTCTGAGAAATATCCTGACACTGTTGTTGAGTAAGTAATCTATAATTACTTGCCATAAACGTGTTTGATCTATTTCTCACGATATTGTAGTTAAATACCACTCGGGTGTAGTAAATACTGATTTAGCATGGCTCACTATATGATCAAACACTGCATCTTGTTCTGAAATCCAATAACATGTGGCATCATATACTCTCTGAATAGAGTTAACCTTTTTTCCGCCCATTTGTGATAAAAAGTGGTGTTCTCATCCCCAAACATCAACCATGAAACCTTGGATCTTTGTTGCCAATAATCCAAATGTTTCTATTGTATGTCTTTCAACTTGAGCAAGTTATCTTAAATGAGTGCCCTGTTATCATATAGTCCAGAACCTAATCGTAACTTTTCTAATCTTCTTTCTGGATATTTTATGTTGTTCTCTAGGTTTCCATAAGCATTGGTATCTATTTTTGAAGGTTCCCGCGAGTAACTTGTAATTTAGAGGGAATTAGATCTTCCTGCCTTGTGGTTTGATTGATATCAACTTGTGTAGTCTCCAGGTGCCAAGCTCTCTTTACTATCTGATCAGAAACAACTGATTTGGCCCAAAAAGCTTCATATATATGGTTTTCATTTGAAAACAATTTCTTTGGAAATAGGTCTAAGAGTAAAAGACCATGATCTGATGTGCTTATAGGAAAGTTGAAAGCCTTTGCTTCCAAAAAATTTGAACTCCATTGTTGGTTTGCGAAGACTTTGTCCAATGTTTCCACAATTTTGTGAGGTTTATCTATATTATTGGTCCAAGTGTACTAATTTCCTTCATTTGGAACTTCATGCCGCTTATGAACTTTTATTAATTCATGTAACCCAATTTTGATTTGAGGAATTGGATTTCCCCCTCTTTTATCTCTCCGTGATAAGACTTAATTAAAATCACCTATTAAACTATTGGAAACTGGGAATAGAAACTAAAATCCTTCAAGTAATTTCAAACAAAAGGTCTTCCTGACATCTCCGGATGACCATAAACCAGACCTAAGCACCTGTTAAACTGATTGGCACCTGTAATCAGCTAAAAACATAGTTTTTAGACTTAACTAAAACTAAAACATCCAAATAACTACCCCAAAATAAAGCTAAATACCCAGATCTTCCCACTGAATCAACAAATTCAACCTTACCATAAACTGAGTTGTGTTTCCATGTCTTCAAATGTTGCTGCCGTGGCATTGTTTCCATAAAAAAAATAGTATGTCGGATTTCTTTTGCTTCACTAGTTGCTCGATCTTCTTCTTTGTAGAAGCGTTATTGAAGCATAAAAAATCCATATTAGGGCTCTCATTTGATCTTTGGTGAGTTATTTTGGTACAACTCCCTCCAAACCTTCATCAGATCCTCTATTCTCGTTATCTGCTTGAGCTCTGCTTCCACTTGCTTCCACTTGTTCTTTTTACATATTAAGCCACTTCTTTGACGTACTCTTCTTACAAAAATAATATTCCTACTTCCATCGCATTTGGCTTTAGTTATTTTTGTTGGCTTGAAATTCTTTTCCTACATTTCATTCCTCTTGTTAACAGGAATCTGAAACTTGTTCACCAAGTATCTAAATTCTTCTTGATTGGCAAGTTGACCCATTTTTTTCTTCAATTACAACTTCCAACTGGGATAAGGTTGGGCCTTTTGTTTCCGAGACTATGATTGGTTCAGAAGTAGAGATATTTCCCTTTACTAATTTCTAATCATAATCCATAATAGAAGCTGCTGAGTTCACCTTCTGATCTTCTACAACATGCACTGTGCTTGGTTTCTGCACCAAAATTTATTCACCTTTTCCCTTGTCCTATTCTTGTTCATGCACACACATTTGTTTTTTCTTAAAAAAGTTCTTGTATTGAATCCCTGCCATCCTCTTCTTCAACCTCTTCTTTGGAGAGAGAGTTTTCTTCATGGAAAACTATTTCTCCATTATTCTTTTGCTTCTTCTTCGAGATGTCTCCTGGAAAAGAACTCTTTGTCAAACAGTTTGAGCTTGTAGTTAAGTACCTTTATTCAGGTTGTACACTTGAACTTCCCGTTGAACATCAAGGTTGTGTTCTTGTGTTTTAGCAATATGTGGTCCCTCTCTGATGGAGATCAGGATACGACTACCACCATAAATGAAGACATTCCACGTCTTGATCAAACATTCAAGGGTTTTGTTC
>JAULKM010055293.1:0-12558 GCA_032355605.1 Rubia tinctorum
ATGTACGCGAAAGTTGGCCTCTCTTTATGATGGTAAAAAATTTGAAGCCTTTACTTTACCCATCTACCATATGAGGAACTTTGATTAGGTTGATTTTTTTGTTAAATCATCATTCTCTAAAATACCAATTGATACTTTCCAAGCTAGTTTTTGACACGTTGATATAGATTTCTCTAGCTAGCTATGGAATATCAATGGTAAAGTACATTTTGTGAGAATTTTGGTAACATAATTTGTGTATGGATGGTGTAGTTTCCATGATTGATGTAGTAACATGCAATATGAAAGGGAGTTCGATGCTGGGACCTCTTTTCAATAAATGTGAATCGCTGCATTTGAAAGTTTGAGTGACATCACGTAGTATCTATTACAACTCGGCTGAAACAATCACAAACAACCAACTTCATTCATATTTTGCAAGGGTTACCGACGGGACACTAAATAGAGCGACTTCAGCTAAACATTTTATAGAGTGATGTTACACCATGAACCACGATGCAGGAATCAACACCGTAGACACAAATGAATGGAATAGAAAATTAACCCTAGTCGAACCTATATATGCAACATCGGTCATTTAAAATGACGTCGTGTTTATTGACATGCCATGCCATCATATAATAGATGATCACAATCGCAACATCGGATAATACGACTTCGCACACTCTCTAGTATTTCGATAATGCATTCTCAATACGGCGTAGCTCAATACTTGTTCAATGATTCCTCAAATTATAAATCCCTCCAATTTTTTTAAAAAAGAAACCGTTGTAAAAATTACAATTAATCGCAGTTTAAACCCCCAGTAACAAAACATATTGAGCGACGTTGGTAACAAACTCAAGTGATTTTGCTTACGGTCCAGAGCGATGTCGCAAACATTCTAGTCAACATCGATCATTACGACATCGCACGAACATATGGCTGTCGGGAGGCTCAGAATACAGTCCGACGTCGCTCTACTGTTGAAAAATTCATTGGATGATGGGTATTTACCTCGGTTCTTTTCATGAAAGATCGAGGTAAAAAAATAATTTTTACCTCGGTTTCGAACCGAGGTAAAAAGGAACTTTTTGCTACACTCACATTTACCTCGGTTTTTAGATGGCTGAAAAGTTGGGTAAAAAGCTTTGAAAACCCGAGGTAATAGGTGATTTCTCTTGTGGTGAATTAACTTCCCATGTTGAACTAAACAGCCATCTTTCCCAAACTCTAGATAACGTAGTTTGCTTACGTAGCACGGAAAAAATAAAAGTTTCAGAAACTGATTGTGAAAAAGAAGAAAGATTAAAGCGAGCTAATAGAATATACAGATGGTTTAGAATTAGGATAAGAAAATAATACCCTTTCTGATTGGTTTTGTAAATATCATGTTCCATATTTGTTTTGTACTTTTGTATCCCTTTGTACTCACTATATATCGATACACCCAGTTACAATAATTGTGGGTTTTACTTTCTATCATGGTATCAGAGCTGTCTATCTAAGAATTCCCTCACTTTTATTGAAATTCTTATTGTTATCATCATCACCAGCCGCTGCCCATCGCCTTTCTCCTAGCCACCGATCACCATCAACTTGTCGCTATTAATCGCTGCTCATTTTATGGTTGCCCACCGCTACTTCAAGCGACGTCCAATGTCCTCATGTGCAGTTGATCGCCGCCACACTCATCGACCTATGCATTTCCACCGGTGATATCTTCCTCTAATATTTTTTTCTCCATGCAAGAATGTAAGGGAAATATTTCACTTCCAATCACAAGCTTGTTGTGTGGTTGGTACGATCTGAATTTCCTTTCATGTTTGGATTAGTTTCTTCTCATTTTCATGGCATCTTTCCCGCTGGCTACGTTCATCAATTGCATCACCATCAAACTTGATGGTTCCAACTATGCAAAATGTCGCACTCAAATTACTTATCCTTTATGATCATTTCATTTACTCAGTTTTGTTGATGGATAAAAAAAGTGCTCGCATCTACCAACTGATTTTTTAAACAAGGGATTTGCTGATGAAAATCCCATCGAAACTGAATCTTCTGCCAAATCAATAGATTTGGATGCTTATTCTGATTTTTTTTCACTCGGATCAGCAACTTCATTTTTTTTTGTTCTAATCCCCTTTCTCGTCTCCATGTCGGTTGTCAATGGACTGATGAATTTCATTCAAGTGTGGGGTGCTTTACCTACCATGTATCGAAATAGTTCTCGTACCCACAGTATTCACCTTAGTGATTGCTTGATGAGTATGTTTGTTCAAAATTATTATACTCGTTTTAAGTATCATCTTGATAAATTACGCAATATGGGTTACACTGGTTCCAATGATAATAACATTATTTTGTTTTGGCGTGCCTGAAATTCATATTTCGCTGAGTTTGTATCCGCTCAGATGGTCATTGAACCTCTACTAGAGCAGCCTACTTTAGTTTCAAAGGTTGAGGCTCTTGAGTGTTCTCATAAATCTCGTTCAAATCAACATCCAGACCTATATCAGTTGCTTTTATTGCCTCTCAGCAATCATCCGAACAGCTAGCCTGTGGTAGTGGTGACTACGAAAACAACTGGCGTGAAAGATAAGGCCTCGACCGTGGGCGTGGAGCAGTCAGATCTCCTTCTCTTGGGTACGGTGGCTCGGCCGCTTCTGGTGGATTTGCGGTGGCACCTATCAGTGCCAATGGTGTCATCGCCTTGGTTATCTTGCCGCCTTTTTTGGAAGCTTTCTTATGTATCTCACAATGACATCGCCGATTCTATGAAAACATCTCAGCCTCAGTAATATCACGTTGCTCGTGATTGGTACATGGATTCTGGAGCTACCAATCACATGACTGCTGCATTCTCCATTTTGGATAGCGTTGCTCTTTACAATGGTAATTGTTGTGTTTATTTTGTCAATGGTTCTAATTTAAATAATTCTCACAATGGCAATTCCTAGATCGCTAATTCTCTAACTTTATCTGACGTCTTGGTGGTTCCAAATAATTCCAAGAATTTATTATCTATCAGCAAGCTTACCCAGGATTTTAATGTCGTCATCTATTTTGATAGTAATTCTTTTACTATCCTAAACAAGGTTACGGAGGAGCTCGTGGGCCGAAGACACAGTGAGAGGGGTATCTACATTTTAGATTATGGTGTTGCTACTTTAGTTTCTTTTGTTAATGCAAGTAAAACCAAAGCTTCATTTAAGCTTCAGCATAGTCGTTTATGACATGTTTCTTTTTTTGTTATTTCATCCTTAAGTAAAACTGTTTATTTTTCTGTTACTAGTTTGCTTCCCAGGAAAGCATCTTTCTTTTAATGATAATTTCACATGCACACCATGCATACTTGATTTAGTTCATTGTAACCTTCAGAGACCCTCTCTGGTGTTGGGTATTCTTATTATGTCATTTTTATTGATGATTTCTCTTGGTTCACTTGGTTATATCCTTTGCAAGTAAGTATGATTTTATAAAGGTTTATATGCATTTTGAGTCTCTGATTAAGAACCAGCTTTCTACCTGCCTCAAATATTTCCAGAGTGATGTGGCATTGAGTTTCTAAATCATAACATACGATCTCATTTTTCTTCTAAGGACATTCATCATTAGCTTTCATATCCCTGCACTCCTGTGATAAATGGTCATGCAGAGGAAAACTATTGTCATATCACTGAGACATGATTGTCGATGCTCTTTCGTTTCATCCTTCATCATTCTTTTTGGTATGATGCTTTCTCTCCAGTAGTTTACATCATAAACATCCCAACAACACCGATTTTATCTGGTCAGTTTCCACTCTGTGTTATTTTTGGTACGACTCCCGATTGCTCTAATTTTCATCCATTTGGCTGTCGAGTTTTTCTGTATTTATACCCTTAGGTTGCGCATAAGCTGGCACCTCAGAGTATGTTGTGCATCTTTTTGGTTTATAGTTCACAATACAAGGGTTATAGCTCTTTTGATCCTGCCACAAAGGAGGAGTACATCACTCGTCACACTTGGTTTGATGAGCTAACTTTTCCTGCAACCCGTACAATTCTACGACTATGCCACCATCACTTCATGTTTATACCTTTTAGAACCTTCATTTGTGCCTTCAGAGGTGTTTGAGCTATCTACATCATCTGATTCACCAATTATTCTTGATGATTATGATTTTCAGTCTGTATCAAAAGCTCAAGTAGTGTTTGATCAACCCTATTTATGTCTGTCGACTGCTGAAGTTGCTCCTCACCTTACGGCGCCACCTCACGTGTTGCCGTTATTCTCACCTCTGTCCACCCATGAGGTCCACACACCGCCAATCTCCCAACCCCTCATCTCTCGACGTTCCTCATAAGAATTTGCGACCACTTTCCAGCTCTCTAGCATAGCTGTCCATAGGCTCTTCGTCACCAGATTGGCTCTGCTTCGCACGAGCCCACCTCTTTCCATCATATGACCACTCTTATCTCTCGAACTGTCTCCCTCTGGCACGAGGATTTTTCTGATTATGACAATTATGTTTTATTGAGAGTCTTATTTGCTAAGACCGAGGCCTAGAGTTATCACTCGGCTGTTTAGGACCCTGACTGGGTTGCAGCATGGATTCTGAAATGGGATTTGGTTCTTCTTCCTCCTCATGTAAGTTTTGTTAGATTAAAATGGGTGTACCATTTAAAGTATAAGATTGATGTCTCACTTGATCGACACAAAGCGAGATTGGTTGCGCAAGGTTATTCTTACTTGAATTCATGGTCTTCTCATTTGTAAGTTTATTGATAAGGTTAATCATGAATTTACTATTACCGATATTGGCACTCTGCAGTATTTTTTAGGTTTAGAGGTTGTTCCTACTTCCGACGGCTTATTCCTTGGTCAGGTCAGGTATGCCAAGGACATTCTTTTGCGCGCAAGGATGTAGGATTCAACACTTTCACCATTCCCTTTGTGTTTTTTTTCAAAACTTCTCAATTCTTCCAGTTTCTGAAATCCCACTCTTTATCAGTATTTAGTTGGTGTACTTCAGTATCTGACGACTACACATCTCGACTTGTATTATGTATTGAATACGGGCAGTCAGTTCATGCAGGCTTCACTAATGACCATTTCCAAGCTGTTACATTGATTTTTCGTTATGTGTGTGGTACTCTTCATTAAGGGCTTTAGTTTCGCACAAAAATTCATATGCTTTACCAGTTCTTGGCTATCCTGATGCCGATTGGACTCGTTATATAAAGACTTGTAGGTCCACATACTTTTGCATTAATTACTTTACAACATGTACTGTTTATATAAAAACACAGATATGAATAGAAAAACTTTACCATGAGGTGGTGCATAGGTTACCTTATGAATCATTTATGTTTTGTTGAAACATACATATTTTAGCCTACAACTAGTACTCTCTTATAGTATACACAACAGTGGTCACATAAATTTGTAGTTTTTAAAATATTTATATGTACTACATTTAATACCTTACAATAAATATTGATTACATTAAAGCATGTCGTTGTTTTCAAAAACATGAACAAATTTCCCTGATTTAAATCAAAGAGGGGTCATAGAAAGCATTGCCGGTGTGAAAGAAACACATGTAAATCATTGCATACTTTGTACAAAAAAACATGATTTTTTTTTTTCAATTTCAACCATGAGAGGGGCTCTCAACATCAAAACAAAATGGAAGATAAAGTGCTCATGACAGAAATATTCCATTAGAGAACGTATAATTACAATAGTATCCCTATTTAGACTAACTAACAGTCTCTAATATAGTTAATCAATTATTAATCTTCAATAGGGGATCATCTTTGAATCTTCAAGTTCAATGTCATCTTCATATGAATCCTCCTCGTTTCGAAACATCTTGTAGAGTCCAATGTTCAATGTTGTCAGATTCCTTAAAGTTAAAACCAAAAAGGTTTAGATCAAATTCATGCAAAAAGTCATACACATTGGATATTAACTGTTGCGGAATATAATCAAACATTTAAAATTTCTAATTCAAAAAGAACATTAATCAACAACGAAAATAAAAGTCAAACACAATAAAACTAACAAGTACATATTGGATTCTAACAGATGCAATATATAAGCAAACAAATGTAGTTCCTAATTCAAAATGAACAACCAACAACATTTTTTTTAAATAGTCATACACAACACCACTAACAAGTACACACGAGATACCAACAGATGCAACATATAAGTAAACATGTTGAACTCAATATTCAAAACATACAATTAACAACAAATGAAAACAAAAGGTCATAAAAATGTACAACTACAAGTACACATTGAATACTAACAAGTACAACACTTAAGTAAAAAGATGCAGCTCAGAATTCAAAACGATCAATCGAAAAAAAAGAAGAAAAAAAAGAAGATCATTCACTGCACAACTAAGTGGTACACGTTGGATAGTAACATCTGCAACATATAAGTAAACGAGTGCATCTCGTAATTCAAGATGAACAACCAATAAGTTTGTTGTAACAACAACATGATAATTCAAAATCAGATCGCTATAAAAATACGCGCATAGTAACTCAAAACACCTAAAGGATGTTTATCTAATGCTCAACAAAACAAAGAGCATACCCAATCAGAAAAATCAAACAAAAATTGTGTAATAATAATGTCAAAAATAAACCCTAGACATACCTCATCCTGCGAACGATGAACAACCGATGAGGAAACAAAAAAATGATGTCAGAGAAGAATCAGAGAAATGGATGGCCAAAGAATCGTGGAGAAGCGGCAGAGAAACGCGAAGAAGAGGCGAAGAAACGTGAAATCTCCCGAGAAACAGATTAGGGGCTGAGAAATCACCGGAGAAAAAGAGACCACTGTTGCAGAGAGAGAAGAACAAGAGCTGGAAAGAGGAGTCATGCTTTCAATCGCAATTAAAAAGTTAATATTCATTAATTACCAATAAAAAAATCTCACTTGAAAAAATGGTCCCTGGCTTGTCCATAACATTATGTACATACCATTTTTCTTGAAATTTTCTCTTCTATTAATATATGAACTTAAGAATTAACATGTAAGATCTTGTTACGCTCACGACAACACATATTTTCCAATATCAAAGTTTATGAAAAAAAATTATACATTAAAAGATACTAGCGTATAGATATATGTGTTTTTAGTTTTAAAAAGTCAAAGTGAAAATTTTAGTTTAAGGCAATAGGAGAATATAATTTTAAGGTTACTTAGTTAGAATAAAATAATGAAAAAATTACTCTAAAAGTGTGGATTATGTTTGGTTTGTGAGTTTTTGTGAAGTAAATGAATAATGTAAATTGGGAAGTCTCAATAAATATGACCTATCAATAAGTTTATGTATAACCTCCCTAACTTTTAACCTTAAAAAGTGTAATTTTTTTTAAAAAATAAATATTTAATAAGTTAAAATAAGTAATAATGTGTATTAAAATTTTATTTTACCAATTATCTAATTTAAACCAATAAGTTGTTCCAATTTAACCAAGTATGTTAAAACTTAAAAGACGACAAACGAGACTTGGTTACGTAGTTCGATGAATTCACCTACATTTGTGGGGCCATACCCAGTTCAGAGTAAATCCATTAATTAGAAAGAGAACAGTACAAACTATCTTATACAATAGTACTTATCTTTACTAATTATAATTGTGGATTTTGCAAACTCCTCTTGCTATCGATCAACATTGATCAGACTCCCTCTAATCTCAAAACACGTTGACGCTAGATCTCCTCCCGAGGGATTAAGATATACGATTTTGAACTCCCTACAGATTTAGAGGCATGTTAGAACACATCAATGGCTCTTGAGTACTCTCTCAATATGAAAATCTGGATGCAGATTTTCTCAATGGATTTCATAAGTAGCTCAGTTGAATTGTTATTCTATTTAAAGCTAATCGCACACATCGATATTCTATGTGAAAACCATTTTTTCTTCATCTCCAATGAAGATAGGAATTATCAAATCTAATCCCATGAAGGTAGGATTAATTTAAATCCATTCCAATCAAATCCAATCCCAAAAGGATTGGGATTATTTCATATCAATTCCAATTTCATTAAATCCAATCTAATCCCATAAATATAAAAAATTATTCAATCGGCTGCAACACCCAACTTGGTCGAGATACTTCTATTTCAAAGGACTTCTTTTGATGTTGCAACACAAACTATTCCATATTTGACTTTATACATAATTTCCCACAAGTTGCCAATTAAAACAAATGGAGACTTTACAATCTCCCATTTGACATTTTGTGTACTCAAACACCTTTTGGACATTTATCATACGAGATTATGCATTAAACACGTCAATAGTTATCCAGCAAAAATAATGATGAAAACAAGAGCCTTTATGGACATTGGAACGTCGAATCAAAAGAGCATGATAATATTAAACAATTCATAAATTCCAGAATACCTCATAGTCCATATAATATCCGAAAAACCAATTCATGTTGGAACATCAACCCAACAAATACAAAAATAGGTCATTAAAAAATCCAAAACATTTCCTCATGTGGCCATAAACATGCCAAAACAAATCATCAAATCAGGTTTCATCTTCATTGACTAGAGCTGCTAGTTGTGCTCTCTTTGCTTCAAAGGCCACAATATGAACTTTAAGGGCTGCTGACTCACCCCCTCCCGATGTCGCTAATAAATGTTACTTTTTCATGAGTGATCTACTCACTAACCCGAGAGGAGACTGTCAAAGATAGAAATTTATATTATTGCTCCCTTTCCTACTACTATGATATCCATGAGTTAGATAGTGGTAAGACCGGGGTCGTCTACAAAGTAGCTAGGAATCTAAAATTTAATTACACACAGCCGCGATCGGGTCGTCAATTCGACCACGTGTCAAGAATAGCTAATGTTGCAAAATAGGGTTTTGGGGGATTTTTGTCTAACACTACAAGCATGCAAGGTCACAAGAGAATAAAACTATATAAACTAGCACTTGGGGAGTATTTGCGTAACATGATCGGTGTTAATTTTTTATCCTCGATTCTATGAAATTCAAGATATATATGCCTATTATAGTGTTTAAGACATGATGTGGTTTATGGTCAACACTTCCACATACCTGTCATGTAGGGTACGCACGTAATCTTCAATCGGAACTGCCTCTATAATTAGGGGAATGCAACAATGGCTCTGCCTGCCGTGTAGATCTGCTTCTCCCTTGTATGATTACGTCCCGTGAACTTCACCAGGAATACTTCTCTCCAGGCCTACAGAGGCAAAGGGGGTGAAGCACCTTATCGGTGGCTCTAGGGTCGCTAACCCTAATTTTCTACTAACACTATCTCTATATGTAGTCCTTCAGGCCAATTTGGCAACTAAGACTAGTGTATGGTCGATCGTAACATTATGCACACACCTATACGTCCCAGACTATCGTTATCCCCAGCACATCTAGGTTTCCTTTCCTGGAGGGTGTCAATAAGTGCGCCAACATGAAAGTAGACTATGGTGTGTGCCAATCTTAGTGTGACAATCATGCAATTAGTAAGAACATGAAGAACAGGTCAATATAATAATCATAAACACATAAAATTAGGTAGATCTATAGAATCTCCCAAAACAAACAATAAATCATGAAATCAAATACAAACCCCAAGTTAATTAACTACTCCCCAAGCATTGAACCCAAATATTTCATTGAATTCAATGCTTTTGGGCAAAAGAAAAATAAAGAGAAGAAGAGATTTTTTTAAAAAGGGAATGAAGAGCTCCTTTATCTCTCTACCATACTCTAAAGAGTTTAAAATGAGCCTAAACATAAACCCTAGTAAACATAGGTTGCTATATATAATATTGTGGAATTGTGCCTTGAAAAAGGCCTAAAATAGGGCAAAAAAACCCTAGCAGCCGTAAATGACACGGATTGTGCAACCGGGCAGATGTCGTGCCAGCCGTTTAGCCTCGTGCTGACACGTGTTAGCTGCCCTGGAATGGGCCATGTAGCCTCGAGTTGACACATGTTGTGTAGCCTCATACTAACATGGGCTAGCCGATCTGGCATGGTAGTTTATCCTCTTGCTGACACTGGGTGTGTTGGCCTGCACGGGTCATCGACTGGTCCTTTGTTTTGAACTTTTGAATCGTTTCTCCGTGTCGTTCGATGAGGGCCATTGGCCGGAAGTACTTCTTGATTATTTGAACGGTATGGACCGTGTCATTCTTCCCACCCCGTGGGTTGGACTTTGCATTTTTGGAGTTTAAACGACACGGGATGTGTGATAGGGGATAGTCCGTGTCCATACTTATCCTCACAAATGATTGCGGTCACACGTGCCAGCTAGTGGCAAGTGGTCTGTACCAAGAGGGTGTGGTACGACTCATGCTAGAAGGGCTAGTCTATGATAGAGGGGCTGGCTCGTGCTGGTTAGTGCTGGTCGGTCGGCTAGTTAATGTTGGTTGATGTCGTATACCGTTTTAGACATTGTTAAACTTTGACTCCGCCTTTTTCTGGCTCAATTCCATCAACTGCCACGCTTGTGGTTCGTGGCCTTCTGTCTACTACCATCCTTGTGAATGGCCTTCAAATATCATCAACCATTCTTGTGGATAGCTTTTAAATATCTTCTACCATCCTCACAGATAGAGTTCTACAAAATAATGGTGAAGTCCTCATGAACAACCTACTATTAAGCTGACCCACCCCCTTCTGGTGTTGCTAATTAACAGATCCACTAAAAAAATGAGAGGAGAATAGTTAGGGATCAAAGATAGAGATTTGTATGTTGCTCAGTTGCAAGTACCAAAGTCGTTCATAGAGATGTTAAGAATCTAATAATTAACTAAACACAACCGTGATTGGATCATCAAATTTCTCCTTCAAGTACTTCCGCGGAATATCTTTGTGCCACCTTTGTAATATAAACTTCTCCGCAACATCCTCAACTTCCTCCTCCCAAAATACACGAAGTGAATGCGTGCATAGTACCCCCTCTAAACTCAAAATTCTTGCATACACAATGTATGTCTATCAAATTCCTATCAAGCATACCTGTTAAGTTGCACTTCTTCGTCCATCCCAGATGAAATTCCTTCACATGGATGTCGTACTCTATAACTCCTCCTTCATCACTAACTTTCAATGCACTATTCTTAGCCATTTTCGTTAACTTTTGTGAAACTCCCTGAATTTAGCCCTAGTAAAAAAATTCTCAAACACAACTTCAAATGGATGGCTACCGATCTCACGTGAACGTAAGTTTGCACACTTGAAGGTAGCATCTTCCTCCTTTTTAATCCTCTTGCAAACCGCCTGACCGTACCTCTCCACGAACTTGGTGAGGTTTGCATTATATTCAGAAACCCCCTGAAGAAATTATTCATCCTCTCACTCCACTACGTCGATGACATCCCCGCCCAAAATTTGCCTCTGAAAAAAACAAGCACCCATTTTGCCCTGCTCTCAAACATTTCTACCACCCACGAATTGGACGGAACATTGAACTTCTGTGCCATTTCCTTCTAGCTTTCCTCAAACTCTTCCACAATAAAGGAATCATGCAAGGATGCTAACAATTCACGGTAAAATGCTTTCCATTCAGGTGTACACAACAAATTCCTAGCAGTATTGCGCATTACCTGCCATAAGGACCACCTATGCTTCACACGTGGAAATGCTATTTCAATGGCCTTTCCTAAACACACAGCAAATAAACAATAACATAAATGCTTATTCAAAACTCTCAAAACAACTGTCCTACAACTCAAAGATAATATAAGTCATAATTTAAGATAGTAACTATGGATTTGTCATGGTCTGTTAAAATGCATGAAGGGTCGCTGCTCGTAAACTTTTTTTCAGTGTGTTGAATAACCACACGAAACTGTGCATGTCCTCCTTCCCCAATAAGGGCACAACTAAACAGCATAGATTGCCCATGGTGATTAACTCCGATGAAAGGCGCAAACGGCATCCTATAACGATTTTTAACAAAATTGGGGTCGAAAGACACTACATCGTCGAACTCTTTATATGACTCCCTATACCTGGAATCTGCCCAGAACACATTCTTTAACTTCCTATCAGCGTCAATCTCACACTCATAAAAAAACCGGGGCACTCATCCCGCATTTTCTTAAAATGCACTTCCATTTTAGCAAAATCATCGTGTTTCATGGGAAGCTGTCGTCGTGCCTCTCAAATATAGTATTTATAAGCCCTAATTGCGGCTAACTACTAGAAAGTAGATAGTAGCAAGTTGGGCCATCCACGAGAAAAAAGGGGTTTCATCAAGTGTTAACGTAGTTAAAAAGCACACAAAGATGTCACTCTACGTGTGTGGTAAAAAATGGGGGTTAGTTTTTTTAAACACTACACTTACTTTAAACGACTAAATTAACCAACAATTAGAGAAATTAATATAACTATGATCACACTAGCACGAAATATGTAATTAAGATGATAACGAGTCTAGGGCGCAATTGGTTTTCATTTCTAGTCATCCTTCGATCATCGAATAATTATCCTATTTACTATGCATCAATCACATATTGTGGAGAACTTATCAACACCTTTCGAGTGAAGATATTTCTCGCCTCTCCTCGATTATA